>JAXIVJ010009077.1:12500-22500 GCA_036785665.1 Chirona hameri
CAGGGAACAGATTCAGCATTTAGTGGTTGGGGACTCAAGGGTAAGGCCCTTAAGGCAAACATTCTGTGGGAAGAGGGACAAATGTATAGTCAAACCGGGGGCAAAAGTAGTTGATATGGGCCCTGTCATTGAGGCAGAACTTGGTAGGAGTAGCCCGGAGACAGTTATAATACAGGTGGGGGTGAACAACATAGGACCTAGGCAGAGTGTGAGAATAGTAGCGGAGTACCGGAGCCTGCTGCAGAGGTTGAAGGAGTCCAGGAAACCAGTCATTGTGACTGGCATCCTCCCTCGCTGTGGAGCCAGTGAGGAGTGGTACTTGAGAGCTCTGTCTGTGAACAGCTCAGTTCAGAACTTATGTTCAGCTATGGGGCTTAGTTATGTAGACTTATGGGATCAGTTCTATGAGTGGCATAGGTACTATATGAAGGATGGGCTTCACTTATCGGATGAGGGGCAAGGGCTTTGGGAGATGCCTACAGAAGTGTCATTCAGGGAAACTAGGTAGGAAGGGGGGTTCAGGGACGCTAGTACTAGGGCATCAGGAAGTAAGCATTGGTAGAAGTTCATGTCAGAATAGGACAGTAGATCATAATTCCCTCAGAATTAGTAGAGTCAGCTCAAAGTATAAGATCACATGTGTGTTGCTGAATGCCCAAAGTATTAGGTCTAAATTTGATGAGTTTGAGTGTTATGTTGCCCTTGAAAAGCCTGATATCATTTGTGTAACCGAGACATGGGTTAGTGAGGGGTATAATAGGGATAGGCTACAGGATTTCGAGTTACAAGGGTATAACATGTTGTCATACTGCAGAGAATCACGGCAGGGAAGCGGAGTGTTTGTATATGTAAATAGCTTGTACTGCACTACTAGAGTTGATGATTCTAGTAAAGTAAAAGAAGTAGAATCAATCTGGCTTGACATTAAAATTGGTACAGGAAACAGAGGAAGGTTGAGGATAGGTGCATTTTACAGACCAGGGAATCTTCCAAGGAACTCCCAAGCTGAAACAGACCAAGATATTTGTGAGGAAATACGTAGGAACTTTCGGGCTCAGTGTCTTATTATGGGAGATTTTAACTTAAGAGGATGCGAAAGTATAGCAGAGGAAACAAATGAGTGTAGGTTGTATAGGCAAATCTTTGAAGAGGAGCTTTTCATGCATCAGTTTGTAACAGAGCCAACCAGACATTGCTCCATTCTAGACCTTGTATTCTCAGACAACAGTGATCTAGTTAGTGACATAAGTATTTGTGCAGGTCTAGGAACCAGTGATCACAATATGGTTAAATTCAATATCTCATCAGAAATGAGGCCCAAAGATAACCTTATTATGGTTCCAAACTTCAGCCGGGCTGATTTTGATGGTATTAGAAATGACCTCGCACAGATAAAATGGAACGTTGAGTTCGCAGGTTTAGATGCATGTGAGGCCTGGAATGTTTTCAAAGCTAGATTAAGCCAAATTCAAAATCGGCATATACCCCTCAGGCACAAACGTAACAGAACCAAGGGCAATCCAGTTTGGCTTACCCCAGAAGTAAGGAGTGCTATACAAGCTAAAAGAAGTGCATTTGGCATTTTGAAGGGATCTTCACTAGATATAAATCAGAAGGCCTACCAGAATGCAAGAAATTCAGTTAAGAAAAAGGTCAGAGCAGCTAAAAGGGCAAAGGAACTTGATTTAGCTAGACATTGTAATGCAGATAGTAAGAAGTTCTTCAGTTTTTATAAGTTAAGTACAGTTTCCAAAAATATAGGTCCATTTAAGGTAGATGATGTGTTAGTTAGCAAGGACAGTGAAATGGTTGAAGTGCTTAATGATCAGTTTCAATCTGTCTTTACTATCGAGGACCAGAGTAGTATTGCAGCACTTCAGCCTGAGCTAGAGACAGAGGAGACTATAGGAGAGCCAGGTGGCATAAGTAGTGAACTTGTTCTAGAATATCTAAAGAAAGTAAGGCCTAACAAGGCAGAAGGACCTGATGAAATCCATGCTAGACTTTTAAGAGAATCTGAAAGGGAGTTGTCGGTTCCATTAGCCATAATATTTTCTAAATCACTTGCAGATAGTAAAATTCCACTTGATTGGAAAAGAGCAAATGTTGTTCCTATTCATAAAAAGGGAGATAGAAGTAAAGAGGAAAACTATAGACCAGTTAGTCTGACCTCATTAGTCTGCAAGGTGCTTGAATCAATCATCAAAGATAAGATTGTTGAATTCTTGGAGCAAAATGAACTCATCAAGGATACACAGCATGGCTTTAGGAAGGGCCGTTCTTGTTTAACTAATCTTCTGGAGTTTTTGGATGTTGCAACAGATAGCTTTGATCAGGGTAAACAGCTAGATGTAGCTTTTCTTGATTTCAGTAAAGCATTTGACAAAGTCCCCCATACAAGACTGGGGTTGCAACTTAAAATTCATGGGATCAGGGGCAAGATTCTGGATTGGATAGAAACGTGGCTTTCAGGATGCCAGCAAAGGGTTATATTGAATGGGTGCCAATCACAATGGAAGGAGGTTCTCAGTGGGGTTCCACAGGGCTCAGTCCTGGGCCCATTGCTTTTTATAATATTTGTGAATGCAATTGAGAACAGTATAGACAGCAAAGTCTTGAAATTTGCAGACGATCTAAAAGTTGTCAGGATTATTAGAGGAAAACATGATCAGGATGTTTTTCAATCAGATCTGGACAAGCTAGTTGAGTGGTCTGAAGCATGGCAGATGAAATTCAATTTGAATAAATGTAAGATTATGCACGCTGGACGGGTTAGCAGTAAACATAGGTATGAAATGGGTGGGCAGAAAATGGAGCAGATTGAAAAGGAAAGAGATTTAGGTGTCGTGGTAAACAATAGACTGTCAGCGTCAGACCAGGTTGTAGAAGCTAGGAAAAAGGCACTTAGAATGCTAGGGGCCATTAACAGAAATGTTTCCTACAAGAGTGAAAAGGTAATAACAAAACTGTATTGTGCATACGTTAGACCACATTTGGAGTATTGTGTACAAGCCTGGTCTCCAACATATGAGAAAGATTGCTGGTTGTTAGAAAGAGTTCAAAAAAGGGCAACAAAAATGGTTAATTGTCTTGGTAGTTTACCTTATGAAGATAGATTAAAGAAATTGGGTATGTTTTCACTTAGATATAGAAGGCTAAGAGGAGATCTAATTGAAGTCTTCAAATTTGTAAATAGTCAGCATTCTGGATATTTAAAGGGTATGTTTGAGTTCAATAGGGAAAATCGAGGTAGAGGTCATCAGCATAAACTCATTATGAAACAAAGTAGGACTAGGCTACGACAGTCATTTTTCAGTAGAAGGGTTGTAGGACATTGGAATATGCTACCAGGGGATGTCGCTGATGCAGTGACACTTGCTTCCTTCAAAATTAGATTAGATAAATACTTTACAGAGAAGGGATTAGTTCATAAATACTCGTGGGATTAGCCTTCTTTTATGCAGGTAGAGTAAGGTGATTTGAAGGGGCGAGACTGGTGGAGGGGGGGGGGGGGGGGGTGGGGTGGGTGTGGGTGTGGGTGTGGGTGTGGGTGTGGGTGTGGGTGTGGGTGTGGGTGGGGTGGGGTGCAACCTCGGATGGGCCCAAGAGGCTCTTTGTTGCACTTTTCTTTTATGTCTTTATGTCTTTATGTCTTTATGTCTACAAGAGGGTCTGGGGGTGGTTCCAGGGAGGGGGCAGCAACCCGGTATGTTCCGCAGCGCAGCCAGCGAATGCGAGCGGAGCGTTCTAAACATGGGTCCCTGCGACCGTAATTGCTGTAAAGGTTAGGCCAAGTTCGATTATGTTATTACAATTGTTACCTGTCACACCCTAGTTCATGGGGATCGTCACGGTAAATAGAATGGGATCGTATGCAGCCAGTGGTGGAACTTTATGAAATCGGTTGGGGGGGCCCAACGGCCGAATGGTCAAGTTGACTTACTAAATGTCCAATACTATATATATATATATATATATATATATATATATATATATATATATATATATATATATATAGATAGATAGATAGATAGATAGATAGATAGATAGGCAGGCAGGCAGGCAGGCAGGCAGGCAGGCAGGCAGGCAGGCAGGCAGGCAGGCAGGCAGGCAGGCAGGCAGGCAGGCAGGCAGGCAGGCAGGCAGGCAGGCAGGCAGGCAGGCAGGCAGGCAGGCAGGCAGGCAGGCAGGCAGGCAGGCAGGCAGGCAGGCAGGCAGGCAGGCAGGCAGGCAGGCAGGCAGGCAGGCAGGCAGGCAGGCAGGCAGGCAGGCAGGCAGGCAGGCAGGCAGGCAGGCAGGCAGGCAGGCAGGCAGGCAGGCAGGCAGGCAGGCAGGCAGGCAGGCAGGCAGGCAGGCAGGCAGGCAGGCAGGCAGGCAGGCAGGCAGGCAGGCAGGCAGGCAGGCAGGCAGGCAGGCAGGCAGGCAGGCAGGCAGGCAGGCAGGCAGGCAGGCAGGCAGGCAGGCAGGCAGGCAGGCAGGCAGGCAGGCAGGCAGGCAGGCAGGCAGGCAGGCAGGCAGGCAGGCAGGCAGGCAGGCAGGCAGGCAGGCAGGCAGGCAGGCAGGCAGGCAGGCAGGCAGGCAGGCAGGCAGGCAGGCAGGCAGGCAGGCAGGCAGGCAGGCAGGCAGGCAGGCAGGCAGGCAGGCAGGCAGGCAGGCAGGCAGGCAGGCAGGCAGGCAGGCAGGCAGGCAGGCAGGCAGGCAGGCAGGCAGGCAGGCAGGCAGGCAGGCAGGCAGGCAGGCAGGCAGGCAGGCACTAGGCACTAGGCAGGCAGGCAGGCAGGCAGGCAGGCAGGCAGGCAGGCAGGCAGGCAGGCAGGCAGGCAGGCAGGCAGGCAGGCAGGCAGGCAGGCAGGCAGGCAGGCAGGCAGGCAGGCAGGCAGGCAGGCAGGCAGGCAGGCAGGCAGGCAGGCAGGCAGGCAGGCAGGCAGGCAGGCAGGCAGGCAGGTAGGTAGGTAGGTAGGTAGGTAGGTAGGTAGGTAGGTATGTATATATATATATATATATATATATATATATATATATATATATATATATATATATATATATATATATATATATATATATATATATATATATATATGTCCAATATTATATGTATATGTATATATGGTGTATAATTATTATATGATATACTTATTATAAAACTATTACAATTTTTACAATTATGGAACCATTTTTTTCCGTTTCATACAGGGAAAAAATACCCAAAAATTTGTATCGCCAATTTCCTTATTTCAGCCCATAAAATTTACAAATTACTAGTTAACTGAAATTGATAGGTAAACACTGACAGGGACAGCAACACAATTTCGAAGCCGTTAAATGCTAAATTATCGCCATCGGTGGCCAATTAAAAATGCATCCGAAAAACACGTTCCTCATACATACTTTTCACATGCCAGCCGGAGTCGGCAAAATTTAACTGACTCCGACTCCGGAAAAAATCACCTACTCCAATAGACTCGGATTCCGAGTCCGAGTCTGCAAGACTGCTTCCGACCGACATGGATCTCTCAGCCCGTTTAAGGGCTCTCCAGAATGACCGAGAGCTTTCTCAGACTTGCACAGGGCCCTCTTAGGTCTGACAATGGCCCTCTTAGACAAGCGTAAGGCCCTCTCAGATCAGACGGTGGTCCTATCTGGTCGACCGATAAGGCTCTCTCAGGCCTGACCCCCCTCTGGACGATTAAGGATCCTTTCAAACTGGTAAACAGATCTCTCAGACAGGCACAGGGCCCTCTCAGGCCTGATAATGGTAATTTCAGAACGACAAGGAGCATAAGGCTCTAAGGCCTGGAAGATACTGTCTCAAACCAACTGAGGCCCCTCTCAGACCGCCGTTTTTCCAGTCTAGACAATGGCCCTCTAAGACCAGCCTGGGGCCCGCGCAGGCCTGGCAAGACTCAAGAGCCACTCGAGCCGACCGATGGTCCCCTCAGCCCCGACTGAGTTCTCCTTCAGGCCAACCAAGGGCCCCCTCATGCCGATCAAGGGCCTCTCAAGTCGACCGAGAGCCCCCTAAGGCAGACAGAAGAGCCCCACAGGCACACTAGGGACCCCTATAGGCCGACCGAGGGCCACTCAGGCCGACTAAGGGCCCCTCAGGCCAACCGAAGGCCTCCTCAAGCTGACCGAAGGCCCCTCAGGTCGAAAAATCACCTCAAACTGACCGAAGGCACCTTAGGCCGAAAAAGGGTCTTCTCAAGTCGACTAAGCCAACTGAGGGCCCTTCAAGGCGACCGAGAGCCCCCTAAAGCCGTCGGAGGACCCCCTCAGGCAGACGATGGCCCTTTCAGGCCGACCAAGGACCCCTCAGACCGAAAAGCCCCTTCAAGCTGACTGAGATCCCCTCAGACCAAACGAGAGCCACTCAGGACGACCGAGGGTTCCACAGGCCAACAGAGGGTCCCCTCAAGCTGACCGAGGGCCCCTCAGACCAAGCGAGGGTCCTCAGGCCCTCAGGTCCCCTCACGCGGATCGAGGTCCCCTCAGGCATACCGAAGGCCACTTAGACCGACTGAGGTCCCCTCAAGCCGACAAAGGGTCCCTCAGGCCGAC
This sequence comes from Chirona hameri, assembly GCA_036785665.1. Lineage (NCBI taxonomy): Eukaryota > Metazoa > Arthropoda > Thecostraca > Balanomorpha > Balanidae > Chirona > Chirona hameri. Next base: position 19,059 of record JAXIVJ010009077.1, read on the forward strand.
AAAAAGCCCCTCAGGCCGAACCAAAAAGCTCCTCAGGCCAACCAAGGGTCCCCTCAACCCGGCCGAGGTTCCTTCAAGTCGACCGAGGGCCCCTCAGGCCAACCAAGCTTCAATCCAGGCCGACCGAGGACCCCTCCAGGATGACAGAGGCCCCTTAGGCCGAAGAAAAGCTCGTCAGTCCGACTGGACACCCCTCAGGCCGACGAAGGGTCGGCCGAGGTTCGATCAAGTCGACCGAGCCCCCCCCCCCTAGTCGACCGAGGGCCCTCAGACCGATCAGGCCGACTGAGCCCCCCCCCCAGGCCGGCAGGGGAACCCTCAGGCCAAACAATGGCTACTTAGGCCAACTGGAACCCCCACGGATGGACGAATGACTCCTTCAAGTCGACGGAGTGCCACTTCAGGTCGACCGAGCTCCCCTCCAGGCCCAACGAGGCTCGCTCAGGCTGACCGAGGGCTCGTCAGGTCAACCAAGGACCCACTCAGGCCAACTTCGGTTAACCTCCTGGAAGAGACATGGACCCCCAGGCCCCCTGGCCGCGATGACCCTTTGATGGTACGATCCCCTCGACGTTCCTCCGCATCAAACTATTATTGTAGCACGATATTTAGGATATTGCAATACCAGGGAGCCAAAAAGGCTGCATAAGCTATCAACCTTACTTCAGGCAAAAAAATAAATTTACTACAAATTCTATTGAACGCCATTTAAATAAAACACTCCGATCACTAATTCGCCATGCTCCCCTCCGCTATTCGCTAATCTAAACGCTTGAACCTTGTATCTACAGACTTGTTAGCAGAAGAGAATCCATGCTACCAACTTACTCATATCGTAATCGAAAAGCAGTCGCAGATGGAATTACAATGTTCGTATACGTTCGTAAGATGGAATACTCGAGATCGTATCACATCTTGACAGTGTCCTGGCATTGGGCAATTTGGGCGGAAAATGACACCCTATGGATACTATTTTTCCACTCTTTTCCCCAAGTTTTCCTCTTAATTTTCCACTCCTTATTCTAAAATGTATTGGATAATTTGAACTCTATACTGATTTATGGATGTAATGATAGGACAAGACAGGGAAAGACAGATCAAAATTGGCATAGGTAATAACTAATTCGGGGGGGGGGGGGCGCGGGGACACTGATAAAGTCGAATACAATGGCTTGTGGTTGAATTTTCCACCCTATGCTTATTTTTTGCCATAATTTTCCATTTCGCACCTAAGCTCCAAAGCAATCCTAGGACCCTGCATCTTGATATGATGAAATACGCAAAATTCAAAACAACAATCTGTACGGGTAGTCCTTGAAATTTTAGAGGGGCACACATTTTGGAAAACATTGGGGGGGGGGGGGCCGGAGCACCGTTGGGGGGGGGGGGGCTCAGCTCAGCATTGGGGGGCTCGGGCCCTCCCAAAGAGATATACAATTCCGCCCCTGTATGCAGCAGAGTACTTATTACGAGCGAGCGCTTCGCGCTCGCTCGTCTTTCCGCTGTATATGGGACAAATCTGAGTATGAGCGGCCCGGCCTGATCCGACCCGACCCGTGGCGACGCTTTTGAGAAGCTCATATCTCTGCAACCATACGTCCGATTGACAAGCTGACTTCTTTGCTGAGCAGCCCTATCCAACCTACCCTGTTTCAGACCAGTGCCGACTCATGTGGATGACTACCACTGCGCGTGCTGCGTGCCGCGTGAGGGGTGTTGAAAGGTGTTTCCTCCAAAAACTCTGCAACAGCTGAGCCGATTGTGTGCAAATTTGGTGTGTGGTTAGGGACCCCTCAGCCGCCAATTTTCCACAAGTCAGGGGTGGGGTGCCTCTGCACGTGCGCACGTGCACACCCCTATTTTATATCTCAGGAACGGCTGAACCGATTGCGTTCTAATTTGGTGTGGTTAGGGACCTCTCAGCCGTTGCCTTTCCACAAGTCGGGGGTGGAGTGTCTCTGCACGTGCGCACGTGCTCACCTCTATTCTATATCTCAGGAATGGCTGAGCCGATTGTGTTAAAATTTGGTGTGTGGTTAGGGACCTCTCAACCGCCAGTTTTCCACAAGTCATGGATGGGGTGCCTCTGCACGTGCGCACGTGCACACCCCTATTCTATATCTCAGGAACGGCTGAGCCGATTGTGTTCAAATTTGGTGTGTGGTTAGGGACCCCTCCGCCGCCGCCTACCCACAAGTCATGGGTGGGGTGCCTCTGCACGTGCGCACGTGCGCACCTTTTTGTATCTCAGGAACTACTTGCCCGCTCGGGTTGAAATTCACCATACATTTATTTCGCGCTCGCTCGTTCATCCCCAACTACGGCGCCTTACTGGCATCAATGAGTAGGTTCAAGTTTGGCGACTGCCATGCCTACGTCACGCCTGGTTCAAACTAGAATAAATTAACTATGTTACCAAATCAACTATTTCTGATATGCTTTTTGGAATAGTTCTCTTTTTTCCTTCTTTTTTTAGTCCGAATGTTTTTTAGTGGATGGATTTCCGAGGTCAGGCCCCGCGCTAAGCATAGCTTGTTGCGCAGGCCCTGACCCCACCACCCGATCAAGCAATTCCTGGCGTCCGGCAGAATTTAGAAGCGAAAGTTGTACGTGCCCGACATACCTGGACACGGTCCGCCCCGCCCTCTGACGTCACCTGACATTGAGTGCGACCGCTGCCACCGGCCACAGGCCATCTCAGTCAGGGGCAAATAGCGAGCGCCGAAGCGACTCGAACCCGGGCTGCCACTATCGGGTGAGAAGCCCAGCGCCCTCCCAACTGAGCTACAGGGGCGGACTCGGTATGGTAATCACATCGGATTATGGTAATCACATCGGATTATGGTAATCACATCGGAAAATATCTGAATAGAAAACGAAATATATTTAATAAAATTGTGTGTGTATTCGAATACAAATAATATTCAAATTGCATTGGTACATCAATTTTATTGGGAAAATACCTATAAGCACCATGTTAACGATATATCTCAATTAGTCAGCTGTAACAGAGTTTGCATTCAGGCCGGATATTATGAAGCACCAGGCCGCCGCCGGGCCGGCCAGCCAGCGGCGGCGGCCGGCCGGTGAGCTAGTCTCTGGCAAGGCGTCGCAGCGGTTCTCACCAACTTGCGGCCGGCGCGGCGGCGGCGGTGTACAGCCCCTGACAGCGGACCCCCGCTCCGGGGCGCCGTGTGGGCGGAACATGCCTCCACTCGACCGAGAATTGTGAACGATTAGAGTGTTTTAGGTAAAATCGGAGGCTATTCCAGGAATCTTTAAGAAACGAGCTTCCCATTGAGCATAAATACTTGCATCCATCCTTCTTAGATAACAAATTAAAGGGGGGTAACTACTTGCATTGCCTTAAAGGAAATAGTTCACCTTCGGACATTTTTTAAGAACACGATTTTATTATATTTTTTAATACAGTTTCTTTTTT
>JAXIVJ010009077.1:27500-30000 GCA_036785665.1 Chirona hameri
CCGGCCCCGAGCGAGTGAGGTACGTGGGGGGAGGGTGTTGACGAGGTGGTTCTCCCCCCCCCCCATCTCCCAGCCCCCCTGCGGGGGGGCCCCGTGACTGGGCCGTGGTTCTGGAGGGCGGTGACTGCCCTCCCTTTCCGTCGCCCTTCACTGTCGGGCCACTCTTCGGTGTCCCCCCCCCCCCGTCCGTGGGACCTCGTCCTATCCTGCCGACCTCGAGACCCGTTCCTGACACTTCGGACGACACACCACCACCAGTCCGGAGGTCCCATCCTCCCCGACCGGCCGGGCGGCCCGTCAGAGACGACACCAGTGCCCAACCGGGGGGGGTGGGGGCGCCGTCGCCGGGGGCGTCAGGGGAGCGACGCACCCGACTCCCCACCGAGTGTTCCCCCTACCCCCCTCCTCCCCTCCTCACAGCACCGCCGGCCGCCACCGGCGTGGCACCCGGACCCGACCTTCCTGTCCCTCCTGCTGGAGGGAAGCCGCCGGCCGACCGCCCTCGAGGTGGGCGCCGCGGCCGCCGCCCGCAAACTAACCACCCACCGACCCCTACTAGGGAGGAGGTCCCGCCCGGACCGGACCGCCGAGGGCGGCCGGGCCGGGTGGGCCGCCGCGCCATGGGCGGCCTCGTCTCCCCCCGCCCCCACCCAGCCCCGCCGGGTGTTTGCGGATCGTCACCCCGACCCCAGCCCCCCCCCCCCTCCCCCCCGCTGGGGAGGCGCCACCGGCTGACCCCCCTCGGGGCGGACGCCGTGGCCGCCGCCCCTCCCGCCTCCCCCTGCCCCCACCCTGTCCCGCCGGGTGGTGCTGGTCGGCACCCCGACCCCGCCCCAGGCCCACCCCTCCCCTCTGCTGGGGAGGCGCCACCGGCTGACCCCCCTCGGGGCGGACGCCGTGGCCGCCACCCTCCCGCCTCCCCCTGCCCCCACCCGGTCCCGCCGGGTGTTGCTGACCGGCACCCCGACCCCGCCCCAGGCCCACCCCTCCCCCTCGCTGGAGGAGCGCCACTGGTCGACCGCCCTCGAGGCGCTCGCCGTGACCGCCGCCCTCTCCCGCTTTCCCCCCGCCCCCACCCGGTCCCCGCCGGGTGTTGCTGGCCGGCACCCCGACCCCGCCCCAGGCCACCCCTCCCCCTCGCTGGAGGGGCGTCACCGGCTGACCGCCCTCGAGGCGGACGCCGTGACCGCCGCCCTCCTGCCTCCCCCTGCCCCCACCCCGACCCCGTCCCGGGCCCACCCCTCCCCCTCGATGGGGGGGGGGGGGCGCCACAGGCTGGCCGCCCTCGAGGCGGACGCCGTGGCAGCCCACCATCAGCCGACCGCCCGGCAGACCCCCTATTAGGGAAGAGGTCCCCACCCGGACCGAGTCGCCAAGGGCGGCCGGACCGGGTGGGCCGTCATGCACTAGGCAGACTCCTTCCCCACCAGCCCCCCTGGCTCCCCCGCCCGCTGCCGTGGCGCCGCCGGTCGGACGCCCGCGGGGCGGACGCGGCGGGCGCCGCGGGGGCGGAGAAGTCCCTCCCCTCGGTGGCGCGCGGACGCAGGGACCCGCGGATGCCCAGGGCCTCCGCGGAACCAGCGGTCGCCCTCCGGCCCGGACCGGGCCGCCACCGCCATTGCCTGTTCCCGGCCGTGGCGGACGCGGCGGCGGCCGTGGCCGCCGGGGGCGGGGCGCTGTCTCGCGCCCGCGGCCCGCGGGTGGTGAGCACGGGGGGGGGGGGGCCCGCGTGGGTCCCCTCCCCGGGAGCCCGAGCTCACAGAGCTCCAGGAGAGGTTCCTTCCCCGGCTGCAGGCTGCGCTGGCGGGGGGGGGGGGGGGCGTGAGTGGGGGGAATGTGCTGCCATCCTCTCTGAGATGATGGCAGACGCGGGCCACCGCAACACCCGCCTACCACGCCAGGCGTGCCGAGCAGACCGCGCGCGCCGCGCCGCCGCGCCCGGCGCCCGTCCGCCCCCCCACGGCGGGCGGCGCTCCTGTGGCCGCCGGGTGGCCCTCACCACGAACCCCAACCCATCCCAGTCGCGGGCCCTGCTCCGCCGCCCGCTCAGCGGCCGCCTGGCACAGGGGCGCGGCCGGCCCCGGCCGAGGACGACGCTGGCGCCGAGTCGCCCCCGCCTGACCGGCGGCGGCAGTACCGGCCGCCGGCGTACGACCCGGCTGAGGCTAGCCGCATCCAGCGATTGTATCGCACAAACCGACCCCCGCGCGATGCGAGAGGTGTTTGCGGAGGACAGTCCGCGATGTCCCCTGCCTCCGCACATTGTGCGAGAGCATTTCGCTCCCTCTCTCCGTGACGACCCCCCAGTGGATTGGGACGCCCCACCCCCCGTGTGTTGCGGAGCTTGGGGAGGCTCGTCAGTGCGACGGCCTCACCCGCCCCTTCACTGCGGAGGAGGTGTGGCGGCGCCTGTGCTCCGCCTCCAACACGGCGCCTGGGCCTGACGGCCTGCGCTACGTTGCGTGGCGGGCTCTGGACCCGGGCGCCCGCCTCTTGACTC
>JAXIVJ010009077.1:37500-40000 GCA_036785665.1 Chirona hameri
CCATCCAGCCATCCAGCCATCCAGCCATCCAGCCATCCAGCCATCCAGCCATCCAGCCATCCAGCCATCCAGCCATCCAGCCATCCAGCCATCCAGCCATCCAGCCATCCAGCCATCCAGCCATCCAGCCATCCAGCCATCCAGCCATCCAGCCATCCAGCCATCCAGCCATCCAGCCATCCAGCCATCCAGCCATCCAGCCATCCAGCCATCCAGCCATCCAGCCATCCAGCCATCCAGCCATCCAGCCATCCAGCCATCCAGCCATCCAGCCATCCAGCCATCCAGCCATCCAGCCATCCAGCCATCCAGCCATCCAGCCATCCAGCCATCCAGCCATCCAGCCATCCAGCCATCCAGCCATCCAGCCATCCAGCCATCCAGCCATCCAGCCATCCAGCCATCCAGCCATCCAGCCATCCAGCCATCCAGCCATCCAGCCATCCAGCCATCCAGCCATCCAGCCATCCAGCCATCCAGCCATCCAGCCATCCAGCCATCCAGCCATCCAGCCATCCAGCCATCCAGCCATCCAGCCATCCAGCCATCCAGCCATCCAGCCATCCAGCCATCCAGCCATCCAGCCATCCAGCCATCCAGCCATCCAGCCATCCAGCCATCCAGCCATCCAGCCATCCAGCCATCCAGCCATCCAGCCATCCAGCCATCCAGCCATCCAGCCATCCAGCCATCCAGCCATCCAGCCATCCAGCCATCCAGCCATCCAGCCATCCAGCCATCCAGCCATCCAGCCATCCAGCCATCCAGCCATCCAGCCATCCAGCCATCCAGCCATCCAGCCATCCAGCCATCCAGCCATCCAGCCATCCAGCCATCCAGCCATCCAGCCATCCAGCCATCCAGCCATCCAGCCATCCAGCCATCCAGCCATCCAGCCATCCAGCCATCCAGCCATCCAGCCATCCAGCCATCCAGCCATCCAGCCATCCAGCCATCCAGCCATCCAGCCATCCAGCCATCCAGCCATCCAGCCATCCAGCCATCCAGCCATCCAGCCATCCAGCCATCCAGCCATCCAGCCATCCAGCCATCCAGCCATCCAGCCATCCAGCCATCCAGCCATCCAGCCATCCAGCCATCCAGCCATCCAGCCATCCAGCCATCCAGCCATCCAGCCATCCAGCCATCCAGCCATCCAGCCATCCAGCCATCCAGCCATCCAGCCATCCAGCCATCCAGCCATCCAGCCATCCAGCCATCCAGCCATCCAGCCATCCAGCCATCCAGCCATCCAGCCATCCAGCCATCCAGCCATCCAGCCATCCAGCCATCCAGCCATCCAGCCATCCAGCCATCCAGCCATCCAGCCATCCAGCCATCCAGCCATCCAGCCATCCAGCCATCCAGCCATCCAGCCATCCAGCCATCCAGCCATCCAGCCATCCAGCCATCCAGCCATCCAGCCATCCAGCCATCCAGCCATCCAGCCATCCAGCCATCCAGCCATCCAGCCATCCAGCCATCCAGCCATCCAGCCATCCAGCCATCCAGCCATCCAGCCATCCAGCCATCCAGCCATCCAGCCATCCAGCCATCCAGCCATCCAGCCATCCAGCCATCCAGCCATCCAGCCATCCAGCCATCCAGCCATCCAGCCATCCAGCCATCCAGCCATCCAGCCATCCAGCCATCCAGCCATCCAGCCATCCAGCCATCCAGCCATCCAGCCATCCAGCCATCCAGCCATCCAGCCATCCAGCCATCCAGCCATCCAGCCATCCAGCCATCCAGCCATCCAGCCATCCAGCCATCCAGCCATCCAGCCATCCAGCCATCCAGCCATCCAGCCATCCAGCCATCCAGCCATCCAGCCATCCAGCCATCCAGCCATCCAGCCATCCAGCCATCCAGCCATCCAGCCATCCATCCATCCATCCATCCATCCATCCATCCATCCATCCATCCATCCATCCATCCATCCATCCATCCATCCATCCATCCATCCATCCATCCATCCATCCATCCATCCATCCATCCATCCATCCATCCATCCATCCATCCATCCATCCATCCATCCATCCATCCATCCATCCATCCATCCATCCATCCATCCATCCATCCATCCATCCATCCATCCATCCATCCATCCATCCATCCATCCATCCATCCATCCATCCATCCATCCATCCATCCATCCATCCATCCATCCATCCATCCATCCATCCATCCATCCATCCATCCATCCATCCATCCATCCATCCATCCATCCATCCATCCATCCATCCATCCATCCATCCATCCATCCATCCATCCATCCATCCATCCATCCATCCATCCATCCATCCATCCATCCATCCATCCATCCATCTCCATCCATCCATCCATCCATCCATCCATCCATCCATCCATCCATCCATCCATCCATCCATCCATCCATCCATCCATCCATCCATCCATCCATCCATCCATCCATCCATCCATCCATCCATCCATCCATCCATCCATCCATCCATCCATCCATCCATCCATCCATCCATCC
>JAXIVJ010009077.1:45000-52654 GCA_036785665.1 Chirona hameri
CCGTCCGTCCGTCCGTCCGTCCGTCCGTCCGTCCGTCCGTCCGTCCGTCCGTCGTCCGTCCGTCCGTCCGTCCGTCCGTCCGTCCGTCCGTCCGTCCGTCCGTCCGTCCGTCCGTCCGTCCGTCCGTCCGTCCGTCCGTCCGTCCGTCCGTCCGTCCGTCCGTCCGTCCGTCCGTCCGTCCGTCCGTCCGTCCGTCCGTCCGTCCGTCCGTCCGTCCGTCCGTCCGTCCGTCCGTCCGTCCGTCCGTCCGTCCGTCCGTCCGTCCGTCCGTCCGTCCGTCCGTCCGTCCGTCCGTCCGTCCGTCCGTCCGTCCGTCCGTCCGTCCGTCCGTCCGTCCGTCCGTCCGTCCGTCCGTCCGTCCGTCCGTCCGTCCGTCCGTCCGTCCGTCCGTCCGTCCGTCCGTCCGTCCGTCCGTCCGTCCGTCCGTCCGTCCGTCCGTCCGTCCGTCCGTCCGTCCGTCCGTCCGTCCGTCCGTCCGTCCGTCCGTCCGTCCGTCCGTCCGTCCGTCCGTCCGTCCGTCCGTCCGTCCGTCCGTCCGTCCGTCCGTCCGTCCGTCCGTCCGTCCGTCCGTCCGTCCGTCCGTCCGTCCGTCCGTCCGTCCGTCCGTCCGTCCGTCCGTCCGTCCGTCCGTCCGTCCGTCCGTCCGTCCGTCCGTCCGTCCGTCCGTCCGTCCGTCCGTCCGTCCGTCCGTCCGTCCGTCCGTCCGTCCGTCCGTCCGTCCGTCCGTCCGTCCGTCCGTCCGTCCGTCCGTCCGTCCGTCCGTCCGTCCGTCCGTCCGTCCGTCCGTCCGGTCCGTCCGTCCGTCCGTCCGTCCGTCCGTCCGTCCGTCCGTCCGTCCGTCCGTCCGTCCGTCCGTCCGTCCGTCCGTCCGTCCGTCCGTCCGTCCGTCCGTCCGTCCGTCCGTCCGTCCGTCCGTCCGTCCGTCCGTCCGTCCGTCCGTCCGTCCGTCCGTCCGTCCGTCCGTCCGTCCGTCCGTCCGTCCGTCCGTCGTCCGTCCGTCCGTCCGTCCGTCCGTCCGTCCGTCCGTCCGTCCGTCCGTCCGTCCGTCCGTCCGTCCGTCCGTCCGTCCGTCCGTCCGTCCGTCCGTCCGTCCGTCCGTCCGTCCGTCCGTCCGTCCGTCCGTCCGTCCGTCCGTCCGTCCGTCCGTCCGTCCGTCCGTCCGTCCGTCCGTCCGTCCGTCCGTCCGTCCGTCCGTCCGTCCGTCCGTCCGTCCGTCCGTCCGTCCGTCCGTCCGTCCGTCCGTCCGTCCGTCCGTCCGTCCGTCCGTCCGTCCGTCCGTCCGTCCGTCCGTCCGTCCGTCCGTCCGTCCGTCCGTCCGTCCGTCCGTCCGTCCGTCCGTCCGTCCGTCCGTCCGTCCGTCCGTCCGTCGTCCGTCCGTCCGTCCGTCCGTCCGTCCGTCCGTCCGTCCGTCCGTCCGTCCGTCCGTCGTCCGTCCGTCCGTCCGTCCGTCCGTCCGTCCGTCCGTCCGTCCGTCCGTCCGTCCGTCGTCCGTCCGTCCGTCCGTCCGTCGTCCGTCCGTCCGTCCGTCCGTCCGTCCGTCCGTCCGTCCGTCCGTCCGTCCGTCCGTCCGTCCGTCCGTCCGTCCGTCCGTCCGTCCGTCCGTCCGTCCGTCCGTCCGTCCGTCCGTCCGTCCGTCCGTCCGTCCGTCCGTCCGTCCGTCCGTCCGTCCGTCCGTCCGTCCGTCCGTCCGTCCGTCCGTCCGTCCGTCCGTCCGTCCGTCCGTCCGTCCGTCCGTCCGTCCGTCCGTCCGTCCGTCCGTCCGTCCGTCCGTCCGTCCGTCCGTCCGTCCGTCCGTCCGTCCGTCCGTCCGTCCGTCCGTCCGTCCGTCCGTCCGTCCGTCCGTCCGTCCGTCCGTCCGTCCGTCCGTCCGTCCGTCCGTCCGTCCGTCCGTCCGTCCGTCCGTCCGTCCGTCCGTCCGTCCGTCCGTCCGTCCGTCCGTCCGTCCGTCCGTCCGTCCGTCCGTCCGTCCGTCCGTCCGTCCGTCCGTCCGTCCGTCCGTCCGTCCGTCCGTCCGTCCGTCCGTCCGTCCGTCCGTCCGTCCGTCCGTCCGTCCGTCCGTCCGTCCGTCCGTCCGTCCGTCCGTCCGTCCGTCCGTCCGTCCGTCCGTCCGTCCGTCCGTCCGTCTGTCCGTCTGTCCGTCTGTCCGTCTATCCATCTATCCATCTATCCATCTATCCATCTATCCATCTATCCATCTATCCATCTATCCATCTATCCATCTATCCATCTATCCATCTATCCATCTATCCATCTGTCTATCTATCTGTTACTGACCCTGTTACCCCCCACCCCTGTTACAGATGGGGGTAGCCAGGAGCCTGTTACACATAGGGTTAAAGGCTATTTGGTTTGGTTGGAAAGGTAGGGGTCACTATGGGGCATCGTCAAAGCAGTATACATTTACTGAAATACTGAAGCCTTAATAATTTATAATATAGTGATTTATTAAGTGTACCATTGCCAACTGACAACAGCTATGAAGGGTGCTTAAACCAATGTCTTGGTGTTTGTGTTGATTTTAGCATGTGTATTGCAGCGCCCCTAAGCCCAAATCATCAATATGTTCAATGCAGGTGTTCTTGAATCTTGATATTACTGGAAATCTTCTATTATAATGTATGCATCACATAGAGGCTAAGTTGTAATTGTTTTATTTATGCGACCTATTGGTGAAAAAAGTGGGGGAAATATTGGACTGTGATACCGATAAATGACCAAAAAATTATGGCCTGACCAACCGATTACCAACTTGGTATCGGTATTTTTTTGGTATACCAAAATTTTTGGTTACCGATTGACATCACTAGTGGTAACCCTGAGTCAGGTCCGCTGGCTTGTATGGTAAAATCAGGTCAGGCCCGATGGCTTATAGGGTAACGTCAGGTCAGGTCCACTGGCTTGTATGGTAATGCCAGGTCAGGACTGCTAGCTGAGGTGGTATCTGATAACGTCGCCAGGTCAGGCCTGCTGGCTGGTGTGGTAACTGGTAACGCCCCCTGGTAACTGGTGTTGGTCGTATATGTTTTGGGCGAAGCATTATTGTTGGTCTTCTTTTCGTCAGCCTTGACTGGTAACCCTGGGCCAGGTCCGCTGGGTTGTATGGTAACCCTGGGCCAGGTCCGCTGGCTAGTGTGGTAACGTCAGGTCAGGTCCGCTGGCTTGTATGGTAACCCTGGGCCAGGTCCGCTGGCTTGTATGGTAACCCTGGGCCAGGTCCGCTGGCTTGTATGGTAACGTCAGGTCAGGTCCGCTGGCTAGTGTGGTAACGTCAGGTCAGGTCCGCTGGCTTGTATGGCAACGTCTATTTATTTATTTATTGACCTCGTAGTAGCCGTCCCCTATACATGGCCGAAGCCAAAGGGGCTATTCCTGGCACAGAGTCACACAATGATGGCGTTGAAGTGGGTAAAATACAAGCATACAGTACAGTTAAAAGTCGAAATGAACATATCAGTCTGCGTCACATCAGATCAGCCCATCAGCGGCGATCGTCATCGTTACCAGACACCAGTCGCCTCTTCAATGCGCGCTTAAACAATGTGATAGGCATGGCGGTAAACTCAGGTGGCAGCGAGTTGTACTGGTCAGCGGCACGATACACGAACTGCCTTTTACCCGCTGCTGAGCCGCGTATGTTGGGTAGACTCAGCAGGTCGTCTCTACGGGTGCTATGCACGTGGTTAGGTCGCTCGCGGTTTCTACGGAATTGGACGGCCAGAGACTCAGGCTGCCCAGTGCGACGGACCTTGTGGAGCAGTGTCAGCGTGTGATGGACGACCAAGTCCGGGGAATCCAGCCAGCCCAGGTCCTCTCGCACGCCAGAAATGTGATCGAATTTGCGCTTTCCAGAAATGATGCGAGCTGCAAAGTTGAATATTTTTTGGATGATAGCCAGATTTTTTCCAGAACCGTTACCATACACTGCGAGTCCGTAGCGGATATGCGAGAAGACCAGGGCCGAGACGAGGGTGGGTAGGCAGCCGGGTGGTAGGTAGTGACGTAGGTGAGATATGACGGTCAGGATGCCAACACACCTCCGAGACAGCTGCTGAACGTGTGAATCCCAAGAAAGATAACGGTCGAAAGTGATACCGAGATTTTTGGCTTCGTTACCGGGGACGAGGTCCGTGTTGCGAAATTTCACTGTGAACGAGGGCATTGCGTAAGTTTTGCCGAGTGCCGATAAGGAGAAGCTCAAATTTTGTTTCGTTTACTTTAAGACCGCTTGACCGAAAGTACGCGTCCAGGGAGGATAGGGCTGCTTCCATGTCACCGATCAGAGCCGGAAGGGCGGATTTTTGGCCAGAGACGAGAACCTGGGTGTCGTCGGCGTATTGCGTGACAAAAGCGCCAGCGGCATGCAGGCTGAGGTCATTTGGTCAATAGAGTAAAGAGTAAAGGTCAATAGAGTAAAGAGTAGCGGGCCGAGAGAGGAGCCTTGGAAAACTCCCTGAGTGATTGGACGAGATGCCGATATCAATGTTGAGGAGAGACTGACGCTCTGCGTATGGCCGGACAGGTAGTTAGCAAACCAGGAAGTGTCGATGCAGTAAAGCTGCAATTTGGCTAGCAGTTTGGCATGATCGATGACATCGAAGCAGCGACTCAAATCGATAAGACAAAGGAGCGAAATTTTACTTTGATCCATGGCGGAAAACGCGCGGTCTGAGATGTTGATGAGGGCTGTCTCGGTAGAGTGCTGGGGCCTGAAACCGTGCTGGGATGGGGAGAGGAGATGGTTGGATGCGAGGTAGTGGTGGAGCTGGTGCTGTACCACCTTCTCCAATACCTTCGCCATGACAGGAAGGATTGAGATGGGACGGAAGTTGGAAGGATTGTCAGGATCCCCGGACTTGTGTATCGGATGTACCAGGGCATGCTTCCAGACTGCTGGGACTTCGTTAAAAGTGATGCTAGAGTTGATGTGCAGTAAAAGAGGGCCGATAGTGTCGAATGAAAGTTTAAAAATGCGAATGCAAAGACCATCGTTGCCACACGCGGATGTGTTGCGCATGTTAAACATGATGAGGTGCAAATTACTGAGGGTGATGGGTTGCAGGGTAAAAGCGCAGGCAGGTCACGTCAACGTCAGGTCAGGTCAGGTAACGTCAGGTCAGGTCCGCTGGCTTGTATGGTAACCCTGGGCCAGGTCCGCTGGCTAGTGTGGTAACGTCAGGTCAGGTCCGCTGGCTAGTGTAGTAACGTCAGGTCAGGTCCGCTGGCTAGTGTGGTAACGTCAGGTCAGGTCCGCTGGTTAGTGTGGTAACGTCAGGTCAGGTCCGCTGGCTAGTGTGGTAACGTCAGGTCAGGTCCGCTGGCTAGTGTGGTAACGTCAGGTCAGGTCCGCTGGTTAGTGTGGTAACGTCAGGTCAGGTCCGCTGGCTAGTGTGGTAACGTCAGGTCAGGTCCGCTGGCTAGTGTGGTAACCCTGGGCCAGGTCCGCTGGCTTGTATGGTAACCCTGGGCCAGGTCCGCTGGCTTGTGTGGTAACGTCAGGTCAGGTCCGCTGGCTAGTGTGATAACGTCAGGTCAGGTCCGCTGGCTAGTGTGGTAACGTCAGGTCAGGTCCGCTGGCTTGTGTGGTAACGTCAGGTCAGGTCCGCTGGTTAGTGTGGTAACGTCAGTTCAGGTCCGCTGGCTAGTTTGGTAACGTCAGGTCAGGTCCTCTGGCTAGTGTGGTAACGTCAGGTCAGGTCCGCTGGCTTGTATGGTAACGTCAGGTCAGGTCCGCTGGCTAGTGTGGTAACGTCAGGTCAGGTCCGCTGGCTAGTGTGGTAACGTCAGGTCAGGTCCGCTGGCTAGTGTGGTAACGTCAGGTCAGGTCCGCTGGCTTGTATGGTAACGTCAGGTCAGGTCCGCTGGCTTGTATGGTAACGTCAGGTCACGTCCGCTGGCTAGTGTGGCAACGTCAGGTCAGGTCAGCTGGCTTGTATGGTAACGTCAGGTCAGGTCCGCTGGCTTGTATGGTAACGTCAGGTCAGGTCCGCTGGCTTGTATGGTAACGTCAGGTCAGGTCCGCTGGCTTGTGTGGTAACGTCAGGTCATGTCCGCTGGCTAGTATGGTAACGTCAGGTCAGGTCCGCTGGCTAGTGTGGTAACGTCAGGTCAGGTCCGCTGGCTTGTGTGGTAACGTCAGGACAGGTCCGCTGGCTAGTGTGGTAACGTCAGGTCAGGTCCGCTGGCTAGTGTGGTAATGTCAGGTCAGGTCAGCTGGCTAGTGTGGTAACGTCAGGTCAGGTCCGCTGGCTTGTGTGGTAACGTTGTGTGGTACATACATACATACATACATACATACATACATACATACATACATACATACATACATACATACATACATACATACATACATACATACATACATACATACATACATACATACATACATACATACATACATACATACATACATACATACATACATACATACATACATACATACATACATACATACATACCTACCTACCTACCTACCTACCTACCTACCTACCTACCTACCTACCTACCTACCTACCTACCTACCTACCTACCCTACCTACCTACCTACCTACCTACCTACCTACCTACCTACCTACCTACACACATACATACATACATACATACATACATACATACATACATACATACATACATACATACATACATACATACATACATACATACATACATACATACATACATACATACATACATACATACATACATACATACATACATACATACATACATACATACATACATACATACATACATACATACATACATACATACATACATACATACATACATACATACATACATACATACATACATACATACATACATACATACATACATACATACATACATACATACATACATACATACTACATACATACATACATACATACATACATACATACATACATACATACATACATACATACATACATACATACATACATACATACATACATACATACATACATACATACATACATACATACATACATACATACATACATACATACATACATACATACATACATACATACATACATACATACATACATACATACATACATACATACATACATACATACATACATACATACATACATACATACATACATACATACATACATACATACATACATACATACATACATACATACATACATACATACATACATACATACATACATACATACATACATACATACATACATACATACATACATACATACATACATACATACATACATACATACATACATACATACATACATACATACATACATACATACATACATACATACATACATACATACATACATACATACATACATACATACATACATACATACATACATACATACATACATACATACATACATACATACATACATACATACATACATACATACATACATACATACATACATACATACATACATACATACATACATACATACATACATACATACATACATACATACATACATACATACATACATACATACATACATACATACATACATACATACATACATACATACATACATACATACATACATACATACATACATACATACATACATACATACATACATACATACATACATACATACATACATACATACATACATACATACATACATACATACATACATACATA
>JAXIVJ010009078.1:0-5000 GCA_036785665.1 Chirona hameri
CGGGGTGCAAAAAATATAAAAATAGATAGGAACATGATGACATGAAGACCGTGATTTGAAGTACTTTAGAAAGACCCACGTTTATGTTCTGAGCATTTTTCTGAGAGCTATTACATCCAGGTCATGCAGGGATATTAAATCCAGAAGTTCATCCCAAGAACTCAGTTTCCAATGTGTTTGTTTTTGTTCGATCATAACCTAAGCATTGGTTCAGCATGTTGAATTACTATTAAAATATGTTCTTAGTATGACATGTCTGCCTTGGACAGTAGCTGTTTTCCTTTATTTTGGATCAGTTGTGAGAGCTGCAAGGGGAGGATTGTGCCACTGGATCGCTCGCTGATCAAGCCTACAGCTGAACCTCCGGAGGTTGTGATTAGCAATAGATTTGGAGTTAGGTTGTTTGACACTTGATTATTTCATGAGTCAGTAGGGGTGCATTAAGATAGTGGTTAGAGTACTTGTCTCATGAGGCAAGTGATGTTAAGCTGGTGCTTGGCCTTGAGTGCCTGCTGGTACACATTTTGTACTCCTTTTGGTATTCTGATTGAGGCTGGAGGTCTGCAGAGCTTGATCCAGTTGACTGATCAAATCAGTGATGAATGAATATTGAATGAATCAAATCAATATGATTATTAATTTTATCTGATTTGATGTTTATTTTCCTTTTCAAAGGTACGTTTTTTTAACATAAAAGAGTACAAAATGCATACCAGCAAACAGCAACGTTTGTCACATGCTTGTGCGACATACTCTATTGATACTCATTGGCAAGCAGCCATACGATCAGTGTGAGCGAAAATTGATTTGGTAGCATCTGGCAGCAGATTTCTGCACAATTCCCAAAGGGATTCCTTAGTTGGGACAATATTGACAGAAAACTTTTCCCTTTGTTGAAGGAAATCCTTCCTCCCTCATGCAGGTGGCCACTGCGACAGCAATAATTTTGCCATTTTTGCCATGATTTCGCTTCTTGAGGTGTATTTCTCAATTAACCAAAAACGTCCGCTTCAATGAAGTATTTTTTTCACACGTTAATGGCATACTCTTGCGTCAGTCTTTCGTAATTTTCTTAATTATTGACATGTGTTAGATTGGGTAAAGGATTCTGCCGCCGTGGTGGACGTCATCGTAAGGAAGCCTGCGATTCGTGAAGGGGGGCTGTCACAAGGCACGATCATCTGGAACAGGTCGCAGGCAGTCGGCCGCCAGGGACCGCCAGGGACCGCCCAGTGGAGTCAGGACGTTACGACGTCGCAAGCAAACGGCCTCCACCAAATATGATTGATTTATTTATTTATAAATAAATACCATATTTAGCGTTAATACTTAACTGTACCACCCCGCCCGCGGACGCCCACAACACCCCCGGCCTCACCAGCGTCCCGGGCAGCAACCGCCCGCAACAACTCAGCCGAAAAGTGCCAGCCTCACAAAGGGAAGAGAGAAATATATCTTTATTTGAGAATGTGCAGGTGATAAGGGATTTACTTGTTTACCAGAGTACAGTGCGTGGTAAGAATTGCGGAACTAGTTCCAATACAATGCAACCGATACGTTTAATATGTATATACGTAACACCATCAGTGAATGAATCAATCTTGCAAAAAAGATGTCACAAAAAAATGGATGTATGATGTCACAGCAGTAGACATCAGTAGTACCATATCAATCTTTGCATATTGCTTTCTTATAAACTCTATTACAGTGCGTATTGAGTTTTCAAGTTTCATGAATGAATGTGACTACACATGGCCTGGCTATACAACACCCCAAGGCCCTAGATACACTCCAGTACGTTTACGCCAGACTATACAATATGTACGCAAGCGTATTGCGTAAACACCTAAACCAGTCATGTGTGATCACATGACTGGTAACAATTCATGTGACCTTAATTAGACATAATATGACATTAACCCTTACAGTAACCCAATATTTGTATTTAAAGCCCCTGCGGCACTGGATGGAGGTTAGCCTTAAATATTGGCAAATTCCCACTGGTGACCGATTGGAAACTCAACATCATTTTTGTAGGCCGACACCCACGATGTGTATATTGTATATGAAATATATTGGTTGACGTCAAAATGGTCATCAGACAGAAATTCAAGTTTCATTGTACGTAATGTTTGCCCCGAGTGTCAGGTCACGGGGAAAAACAATTACGTCACGAGGTAACGTGAAAAAATGAAACAACCAAATTGTTCCTTGTTTCATGGTCAATACAATAGCCGTTTTCACGAAGGATATTGCGCTGAAAATATTCTGAAAGTTCTGAAAAGTTTTAAAAGTTTAGGTATAAAGTCTTGTATATTCTCATTCCATGAAATAAATTACTGATTAGTCGATATTTGGCACTATTTAATAGTTATAGGAAGCATTTATTAAGCTCATAAACAAGTTTATGAACAAAATAGGCCGCTTTTAAAGAAAATATGTGTCTTAGAGTCCATTTCGTTCAGTTTACATACCAAGTATCAGTCTGTGGCAGACATCACACTTCCTATCAAATCAACTTATAGAGTCCATCGTTCAGTTTACATACCAAGTATCAGTCTGTGGAGACATCACAACTGACCATCAATATCAACTTATCTGCTTATTACCACAACCGCAATTGTGTGTCCTACAGTATATATTCTTACCAACATATACAAAATTCTGAGGCACATTTCTAGCCAAAAATCGCATGTAAAAGTTGTGTAGTTAACCCGGCATGGCTGGGGTCTCAGCCGCACGCCATTGGCGGGGGGGGGGGCTTTTCGCCCACACTGTTATCTTCCGACCAATTACCGCAGCGAGTCGCGCACGAAATCGAAAGCTCGCAATGAGAGCATCCAAAGCGTACACGAATTTTCCAATAAGGTCACGTGTCAGGTCACGGTCAGGTCAGATATAAATTGAGATATCTGAGTTTTGGCGCATACTTTCCATCCCAAAGCCTTAGATTGAGACTATTATCGCACAAAGTGTCTCTCAAAGGTATAATACATATCCACGCATAGCAAAAGTGAAATTGTACAGCAAAGGTAAGGTCAAGGTCAGGTCTCAAAAATACTTCATGAGTACCTCATACTTAGGGAGAATAGTCAGTCAAAATAAAGATATTGCTTTTAATTTGTGGTGGGTATGTCCACATGTGGTTCTTCAACATATCTTCCGTTTTTTTGACATGTTTTGAAAATGTAGATTTTAGGGCATTTTTTAATTTTTTTTTTAACGTATGGGTGTCAAAAACCAAGATTGTCAAAAATCCGGAGATAGACATTTTGTAGGACTTGCAATTTACTATCTTTTGCGTTTTTCGATGCATTTTTGCTAAAATGTGGCATTTGTACGGGACTGTTTAAGTTTAGCTGATTTTTGTGTCAAACTCGTGTATAGTGACGGTCACTAAATCGCTATATTTCGAAACCAAATCCGACGAACTTTCTTTATTTTTGCACAGAAGAGGCTAAATTGATGTAGGAGAGGTACCTGATGTTCACGTCGATAGCGCTATTATTTTCTGAGCTATTGCGCATGTCCGTCAGGGGAGGGCGAAAACGCCCTCCCCCCCCTCTACCAGCGCAGTGGCGGGTTACCCTCCCCGTGCGCGTCCGATCAGTCCGTGATCGTGCAGGGGGGGGGGGGGGGGGGGGGGGTACAACCTCCCTAGCGTTTCACCCCTAATTGGCTAGAGCTCGATAAAAAACGAGCGTGTTGCTTGTCACGAGAGGAAGCCATTTTGTCACGATGAGGATACCCGATTCTTGAGGTCCTAGGTCATTAGGTGACCTCTGAGGTCACGTTAATGACCAAAAATTCACATAAATTGTAAATGCGTATAAATTAGAATTTAATCGAGCCTAGATCGCAAATGAGCATATCATTATGCTAAATGGGTGCCAAATTTGAAATCAGCGTCACAAAAATGTCCTTGAAACTGCAAATGTCCAAAGTGTCAGTCATTGTCAGGTCATTGAGGTCAGTGACCTCGGTTGACCCTGTGGAGGCGCATGGACCCCAGTGTAGAACATTAAGTATGTAAATTGGATCCCATATTTGAAATCTGCGTCACAAAATTTCCTAAACTGTCCGAAGCCAAAGTAATATCAGGTCATCGGAGGTCAGTGACCTCGTTGGACCTCTGAAAAGGTCAATCGAGGTCACAGTCTCCAAGGGAAACCACAAACTGTCACCTGAAACACCTGTGCATATGCTCCTGACCAACAAACACTATGAAACTGCACAAGTACAAAGATCAATACTACGGACGCAGTTGCGCTCCATGACTGAGAAACAGGTCAAAGGTCACGGATCATGTGACCTACAACTTAAAAATTTCAGAATATGTGTCCAAATGGTTCACATGTAGGGTACTATAAGTTTGCATCGCAATCGGTTGTGTTTACGAGAGTTATTGCCGAAAAACCGAGGGGTGCCCATCCCACCCCCCCCCCCCCCCCACCCCCACCCCCACCCCCTGCACTGGCGAGGTTAAGGCATGGATCGTCGAGAACATTTCCAAACATTTTAACGTTTAAAAAGTTTTCAGCACAATCATCCTTCGTGAAAACGGCTGATATTATAGTTTAATTGCTACTTATAACCGTTTGTAAGTTTTGTGCTTAAAAACCAGCCTCTGATGACCTGCAAAAATGCCGCAGGTCATATCTCCGAATCGGTGCTCAAAATATGTTTGATGCCATACATCGATTCGACGCCTATTATACCCCGTAGGACCCAATACAAAAATAGATGATGTGATGGTGTAGGCCATTGGTCGAATTTCCCAAGATTGCCTTGAGATGGAAAACGGTAGTTAGGCTACGGTGCGTAACTGGTAGCATTTTGCAAGTACAATGCTGCCATAGTCAACGTCTTGTTGCGGTTAACACTCATTTGTATTAGGCGTTAACATATTGAAAAGAGGGTGTTCAGGTGTCCTTGTTTTTAAACGCGCCATGATGCATATAGTGCTGGATTTGGTTTTCATTTCAGGCTTCTGCTGCGAC
>JAXIVJ010009078.1:10000-37500 GCA_036785665.1 Chirona hameri
TTCCCCACAGAACCTCCCAACCCTACAAATTTCGTTATTGTATGGGGCCCGAGATCTTAGTGGGGGGGGGGGGCAGCCCCCCCCCCCCCCCCCACCCCAGTGCGTGTAATTCTCAGAGCCCTCCAGGGTCTATATGATATAATCTTGTTATTGAAAAGCCGTAAAGAAATTACATGTGATCTTACATGTAACATGTCAGTGATTGTATGTCATTTAAATTCGGGATTTTGTTTACCAGGACAGAATCGACTTTATACATTTGCCTTCGATGGTAAGAAAAATAGAAATAGTTTTTTTTTCTAAATATTTTTTTATAGTTTTTGTAATTGGAGAAGAGAAAAGTGTACGTCACCAGTACGTCTTTGGTAATAACTGTGCACTAATTAGGCTCTAGAGAGCTAAACTCACAGCATTAATTTGTCTCGTCGAACTGCATTTCCAGATGCATAGCATGACCCAGCAGGTCGCTACATTACCTCCAAGGTCCGCGTGACCTGAGTTGATTTCCCAATGACCTGACTTGATTATGCAATAGATGATTATATATATTCACTTAGCTTCACCGCAGCGAAAAAGATTGATAAAATGTGACAACATACTGTATTTCCGAAAAGGACGTGATCTTACACATATCTGAGTCCCGCTGGCAGCAGCAGGTCCTAAGCTCTGGATCAAACACGCTTGAGCAGCAAACAGTAATGAACATGACACAACATGGCATGTCTGACAACAACGAAGTTACCCCGACACTCGGGGCACCACTCTGACGAAGCCATGCAGCGACCTCACATATCAGATGCTGACGTGTCGGCCGCCCGACTCCCACACTAAAACTGCATCCTCCGTCGCATGTGGCATGACCTGCGGTACATGCCGGCTGTAATGGTGACCAGGATCTCCCTGATGTCTCCTTCGGATCATCAGAGTGCGTGGTTGGGACCAACTACACTCTTCCATTGATGAACCCTAGCGAGCCGCTACGTAACAATGCTCAGGAGTTTCTTCTTCCTGATGATCCGGAACGGAACGGATATTAGATGCAACAAGACGGTGCCACATCTGACACATACCGCTATTTCAGCTGCCGGCACTCAGGCCAAGTTCGCTGACAGCTCATCTCGCAGAAGACGGATTTTGTGCCGGCCAGGTCACCCGACCTGAGGCCCCCTTATTTGTTTTCCTTGGCGGTTCATCCAGGGACGAGTGTACCATGTCCAGCCACGCACTCTGAATGGCTCTGAATGTACCATCTGAATGTACCATGTCAGCACGCACTCTGAATGCCTGATGTACCATCTGAATGTACCATGTCTGCCACGCACTCTGAATGGCCTGAATGTACCATCTGAATGTACCATGTCCAGCCACGCACTCTGAATGCCTGAATGTACCATCTGAATGTACCATGTCACAGCCACGCACTCTGAATGGCCTGATGTACCATCTGAATGTACCATGTCCAGCCACGCACACTCCTGAATGGCCTGAATGTAACCATCTAATGTACCATGTCCAGCCACGCACTCTCGAATGGCATGAATCGTACCATCTGAATGACCCATGTCCAGCACGCACTCTGAATGGCCTGATATACCATCATGAATGTACCATGTCCAGCACGCCCTCTGAATGCCTGAATGTACCATCTGAATGTACATGTCCAGCCACGCACTCCGAATGACCCGAAGGAGAGCATCAGGGAGATGCTGGCCACCATTACAGCCGACATGTGCCGCAAGGTCATGGCCAACATCGACGCAGGATGCAGCTTTGTGTGGAGTCGGGCGGCCGACACTTCGGAGCATCTGTGTGAGGTCGCCGCCATGGCTAGTCAGAGTGATGCCCCGAGTGTCGTAACTTGTGTGTTGTCAGACATGCCATGTAGTTTCATGTTCATTACTGTTTCATGCTCCAGCGCGACCTCAGATCTGTGAAAGATCACGTCCTTTACGGAAGCTATGTTTTTGTCGCATTTTTTTCACTTTTTTTTCGCTGCGGTGAAGCAAAGTGAATAGTACCGTCAATCGGGTTAGTTATCACATATGTGGTGTAGGAATTTCATCAGCTTTCCATGCTGTGTACGTTTGATGACCTTCGGACTAATACTACCGGAGTTGTGAGATTTCCAAGTGGACTACATTTTTATGAAACACCCTGTAGTTATCGTTCTGAAAACGGGAAATTAAACAAAACAATCTGTTGTTAGGGTAAACGCCGTTGCCCCAGATACCTTAAAGCTGGCACCGTCTTTTGGAATGGATCTAAGTTTGAAGCAATTTTTCCCGATCCTTAACTCAATGGATAGATATGGTGTAATACCTGTTTAAGTAGATAAATCAATGTTGTGAATGTATTGTGAGTTTTTTCAATTTTCCCGATCAGGTGATCGGGGAAAATTGAGACAAAATTGACAGGCGCTTTTACTCGGCGGTGACTGTTAAAGGGAATAGTTCACCTTTACCAAGGGTTTCGAACTGAGATATACAGATTTCTAGAGCAGATTGAAAAATGGGTTGTGTGAGAGAAAACATAGCTCCCTACGTAAGTAATTTCGACACGGACTTGTGGGCCCCTTTTAGAAGAAGTTTAATTTCCCGAAACTTGTTTCGGGTCCTCAACGGTGTTTACGTTACAAGCAGCATGCGTATATAAATATGCCTAAAGTCCGTCCTTATGTGTGCAATAGTTTCCTTATCCAAGCTACCATATGCATGACGTCATATTGTCCCTGAAGTTTTGAATGGCTATGAAGGAGAAAAGAGAAACAATGCCCATTTTTCTCGACGGACATCCATCTATCGTTCAACAAATGCCATATACGTTTTTTCCAGCTCGAAGTACCCCGTATAGCCAAATCTCAAGACAACTTCAAGGTGACCCTTTACCCGGCATTTACTTCGTCTCAGCAGAACACCATTGACTGGCGGGGGGGCGTTAAACACCCCCCTGGTTATCTCCGAACCAATAATCGCAGCGAGACGCGCAAGGCGCATCGAAAGATCTCAATGAGACAAATCTAAGCATTCTCAAAAAATTTAAAATGTGAGGTAAAATGTCCAGGTCACGGTCAGGTCAAAGGTACAAATTAACGTAATTTAGTTTATGGCTTTTTAACTAGTTCCATCCAAAGGCCTTTGATTACGACCATGAACACCCAAAGTCTGACAAAGTATTATAACATCCTGCATGAGCTAAAGTAGGATTGTTGGCAAAGGTCAGGTCCAGGTCACAAAAGGGGCACTATGCGCAAAATATCGACGAAGTCATGCAAACATGTTTTATAGGTTATTTGCCACGCATAATTCGACAGTGATAGTCATGTTACACCCCGCGTCATATACGTGAAGTTATTGTCAAGTCAGGTCAAGTTCATGTCCACTGAAGGTCAAACTTGAAATTGATAATATACTAAAAAGGCATGTTTCTGGACCAGTTTTGTCTCAGAAATATCGTGCTGGCATTAATTGTCTATCTGGTCATAAAAGCACAAATAAACAATTTGAAAAGATGACGTCATGAGTTACCTATACTTAAGATCCCATAAGTCAGTCAAAAATGGTATATCAGTTCGAATTTATGTGTTTCCTACATATGGTTCTCTGACATATCTTACGGTTTTTGAAAATTTATAAAAGAAAATATTTTGTGAGAATCCCCCCATCCACCAAAAGTTTTGGGGGGTCAAAAACTAAAATTTCAAACATCCGAGATAGTCATGTTGTAGCCCTTTGCCATTTGACTATCTTTGACGTTTTTGGATTTTATTTGCTCAAAAATATGGCATTTGTACGGATCTGTTAAATTTTAGCTGATTTTGGTGCAAAAATCGTGTATAAGTGGACGTCTCTAAATCGCTATAACTCGATTTTTTCGACAAAATTTGCCTTTATTTTTTCCACAGTTGACGTAAACGTGATTTAGAAGAAGGTACCCGGAAGTTTCACGTTGATAGCTGTATTGGTTTTCGATCTATGACGAAAATTCATCAGGGGGCGTTAACCCCCCCCCCGCACCCCCCCCCCAGTCAATGGCGGGTAAGAAGTTTCAGTGTTTATTGCGTGACGATTGAAAAAAGATAGACGTGGCACGTACGTATTTCGCTGATATTTTCAATCTTTGATCATGGAGATCTTACTGAGCAGGATCTCCGAAGCAGTTTTCTCGAAAACGCTGGCCATGCGGAAAGCCTTTCTCGTATAATCCATTCCAAGATTGGGTTATTTCGAAAGCAACCCCGCATACCAAAGTCAGAAGAATGAATAATGTGATACTGGGAAAGAGGGAAAAGTGGGAGCACCCCAAAAATGGGCACTGAGCAAGGAAGAAAGCCCAGGGGTGCATGCATGCCAAGGTAAGTATCTCCCATGACAGGCTGCACTCAAATTCGGTGTTTGCCAGTCTGGCATCAAGCGAAGTCTAAGAGAAGCTGACTTGTGGCTATAAATTGCCGAAAACGAGTCCCAGCACACACTGATGATAACAAAAGTTAACCCTCGCCCGGGTTTGGGGGGGGGGAGATGCCACCCCCCCCCCCCCCCCCCCCTCGGTTTTCTGGAATAACTCGCGTAATTTCCAACAGATTGCAATGAAACTTCAATACTCTACTTTGAAGAAAAACAATCACATACTCGAATTTTGAGTTTCTAACACACATGACCCGTGACCTATGACCTGTTTTCTCAAGATCATGTCCAGGCGCAATGGCGTCCCCGCAGTATCGATGCTTGTAACCTTGTGAGTTTCCGAGGTTTGATGTTCAGGCGCATATGCACAGGTGTTTCCAGGTGGCAGTTGTGGTTCCTCAATGAGATTGTGACCCGTCGATTTACCTTTTCAGAGTCCAACTGAGGTCATTGATCCTCCGATGACCTGAGATTACATGTTTGGACTGCTGGCGGTTTCTAGGATATTTTGTGGACGCTGATTTCAAATTTGGGATCCATTTTACATAATTATATGTTCCACTGGGGTCATGCGCTGCCACAGGTCAACCGATGGTCACTGACCTCAGATGACCTGCATGACCTTTTTGTAATTTGCAGTTTTTAAGACATTTTGTGACGCTGATTACGAATTTGGCACCTCACTAAGCATTATGATATGCTCATTCTCGATGCTAGCTCGATAAATTCAATTTATACGCATTTACAATTTGTTGATACTTTTGGTCAGTACATGACCTCAGAGGTTACCGAATGTCCCTAGACCTTAAAATCGGATATCAACGGCTCCTCTCGTCACAAGCAACACGCTCGTCTTTGAATGAAGCCTCCAGCTCCAATATGGGGCGAAACGGCAAGGTGGTTTGCCCCCCCCCTCCCCCCCTACCCGAACACGTGCTTTTGCCCTACCCGGGCGAGGGTTAAAATAAGATAAGAAAGTTTTACAACGGCCTCAAGCTGACCAAGGCCATGGGCTGAATGCACTGAAAGCAATGGGTAATCCCGGTTGTTATAAAAACGAGGCCCCACTTGTAGCCGCCACAAAGCCAGTCCTATAGAACACATGTGGTCAATAGAACCACATGTCCCGTAGTATGCTGGAAGCCTTGAGGCTGATGCTATGGGTCAGTTGATTCCTCGTGTCCGTCGGGAGCTGGACAGATTAGTGAAAATAACTGCCAAAGCTTGTGGCGTCGGGTCAGAATCAAGAGCCGCCAAGCTGCTGATGGTTGCGTTTTTGTTCTTTGAGAGATATAAGAGTTGAAAAATAATTAAATAAGTTTTAAATTGTTGATTTAATTATACCTCTGTCACATCTCGTTCGGGAACCTACATGTCAATGAAGCTTTGTCTCTATCTTTCCCGATCACCCTGTACGTGCTTCACAAAATTGAAAATCAATACTATATGCTCTTCAAATATGTTTGTTTAATGTGTAGTTTTCACTGTTCTGCTGTCCAATGTGACGATGTTGGTTGGCCGTGCGGTCGTGGCCAGGTGCCACGCTGACTGCCACGCTGACACGCTGTCTCTGCTTGACACGCTGCCAGCTGCCACTGACACGTCACGCTGCCACTGACCCGTCACGCTGCCACGCTGGACACTGAACACGTCACGCTGCCACGCTGACACTGACACGTCACGCTGCCCACTGACACGTCACGCTGCCACGCTGACACTCTGACACGTCACGCTGCCACTGGACACGTCACGACTGCCACTGACAGCTCACGCTGCCACTGGACACGTCACGCTGCCACTGACACTGACACGTCACCACGCCTGCCACGCTGACATTGACACGTCACGCTGCCACTGACACGTCACGCTGCCACGCTGAACTGACACGTCCGCTGACACTGACTCGTCACGCTGCCCACGCTGACCTGACACGTCACACTGACACGTCACAGCTTGCACTGACACGTCACCGCTGACACTGACACGTCACGCTGCCACTGACACGTCACGCTGCCCACTGACACGTCACCGCTGCCACTGAACACGTCACGCTGCCATGATACGTCCCACGCTGCCACTGGGACACGTCACGCTGCCACGCTGACACTGACCGTCACGGCTGCCACGCTGACACTGACACGTCACACTGACACGTCACGCTGACACTGACACGTCACGCGCCACGCTGACACTGACACGTCACACTGGACACGGTCACTGCTGCCACTGACACGTCACGCTGCCACGCTGACCACTGACACGTCACGCTGACATGCTGCCACTGACACGTCACGCTGCCACGCTGACACTGACACGTCACGCTGCCACGCTGCACTGACACGTCCGCTGACACTGACACGTCACGCTGACACTGACACGTACGCTGACACTGACACGTCACCGCTGCCACGTCGCCACTGACACGTCACGCTGCAACGCTGACACGACACGTCACGCTGCCACTGACACGTCACGCTGCCACGCAGCCACTGACACGTCACGACTGCCATGGACACGTCACGCTGCCCACGCTGACCACTGACACGTCACCGCTGCCACGCTGCCACTGACACGTCACGCTGCAACGCTGACACTGACAAGTCCACGCTGCACTGACCACGTCACGCTGCCACGCTTGCCACTGACAACTCCACGCTGCACTGACACACGTCACGCTGCCACGCCTGCCACTGACACGTCACGCTGGACACTGGACACGTCACGCTGCCACTGACACGTCACGCTGACACTGAGCACGTCACGCTGCCACGCTGCACTGACACGTCCGCTGGCCTCTGACACGTCACGCTGCCACTGACACGTCACGCTGCCACTGGGACACCGTCACGCTGACACTGACACTTCACGCTGCCACGCCCAGCCACTGACACGTCACGCTGACACTGACACTGGACACGTCACGCTGACCTCGCTGACACTGACACGTCACGCTGACACCTGACACGTCACGCTGCCACACTGCCACGTCACGCTGCCACTGACACGAACACGCTGCCCGCTGACACTGACCACGTCACGCTGCCACTGACACGTCAACGCTGCACTGACAGGTCACGCTGGACACTGACACGTCACGCTGACACTGACACGTCCGACTCTGCCACTGACACGTCACGCTGACACTGACACGTCACGCTGTCACCGGCTGCCACTGACACGTCACGCTGACACTGACACGTCACGCTGCCACGCCTGAACTGACACGTCACGCTGCCACGCTGACACTGACACGTCACGCTGCCACTGACACGTCACGCTGCCACTGACACGTCCACGCTGCCACGCTGACACTAGACTCGTCAGCTGACACTGACACGTCACGCTGACACGCTGACACTGACACGTCACGCTGACACGCTGACACTGACACGTCCACGCTGACTACGCTGACACTGACACGTCACGCTGACACTGACACGTCCACGCTGACACGCCTGACACTGACACCGTCCACGCTGACCACTGACACGTCACGCTGACCACTGACACGTCACGACTGACCCCACTGACACGTCTCGCTGACACTGACACGTCACGCTGACACTGACCTCACGTCACGCTGCCTACTGACACGTCACGCTGCCACTGACTGACGTCACAGCTGACCACGCTGGACACTGACACGTCACGCTGCCACGCTGGACACTGACACGTCACGCTGACACTGACACGTCACGCTGCCATGACACGTCACGCTGCACGCTGACATTGACACGTCACCAGACACTGGAAACACGTCACGCTGCCACTGACACGTCACGCTGCCACGCTGACACTGGACACGTCACGCTGACACTGACACGTCCACGCTGACTCTGACACGTCACGCTGACACTGACCCGTACGCTGACACTGACACGTCACGCGACACTGGACCACGTCACGGCTGACTCTGACACGTCACGCTGCACGCTGACACTGACACGTCACGCTGCCACGCTCGACTACATGACACGTCACGCTGACACTGACACGTCTCGCTGACACTGACACGTCACGCTGCCAAGCCTGACACTGACACGTCCACGCTGACATCTGACACGTCACGCTGCCATGCTGACACTGACACGTCACGCTTGCCACTGACACGCACCGCTGCCACGCTGACACTGACACGTCACGCTGACACTGACACGTCACGCTGCCATGCTGACACTGACACTCACGCTGACACTGACACGTCACGCTGCCCATGCTGACACTGACACGTCACGCTGACACTGACACGTCCGCTGCCATGCTGACACTGACACGTCACGCTGACACTGACACGTCACGCTGCCATGCTGACACTGACACGTCACGCTGACACTGACACGTCATGCTGCCATGCTGACACTGACACGTCACGCTGACACTGACACGTCACGCTGCCATGCTGACACTGACACGTCACGCTGACACTGACACGTAACACTGACACGTCACGCTGCCACGTTGGACACTGACACTGCAGTCGCCCTTGTACTGCCACAGAGACGCGGGAGATCATCACGCTCACCTGCCGCCCAGCGGACGGCACCATCGACTTCGCCATGGTGGTCAAGTGCTGCCTCTGCTTCTCGCTGTTCTTCACCTACCACTGATGATGTTCCCCGTGGTGACCATCATCGAGAAGCGGCTGCTCCCAGCTACCTCAGTACCTCCAGAGGGGTCAGTATTCAGTAATGTCCCGGACACTTGTCATAATCCGCACACCTGTCGCTCTGTGGACCCTGAAATAAGCGCATATTGTCATATTGTATTGTTGCGCAGTAAGTAGAAATAGTAAATTGAAACTATCCAGCTGTGCTGACTTGTCTGTCCCGGTGACGGCGTGAGAGTGTGGTGATCTGACCCCCGGCAGAACCGGTCTGAGTCTGGTAGTGGTGGGCATCTCCGGTCTAGTGGTGGTGATGATCTGACCCCTCCCTCTCCCCCGCCAGAACGGTCTGCGTCTGGTACTGGTGGGCATCTCCGGTCTAGTGGTGGTGATGATCCCCGAACTTCGCCAACCTGATGGCCATCATCGGCGGCACCTGCTGCACGTTGCGGCCTTCATTCTGCCGGGTCTGTTCCACCTGCGACTGAGCCGCAGGTCAGTCCGCACTCCGCCCTCAGCCTTCGGCACTGACAACCCTCCGGCCGGCCAAACTATGGCAAACGGATCACCACAAATGGCCACCCTTTCCGATTTCGTTAAAACTCGACAACATACTTGGTGACTCTTGGGTAACAGTACACCAATGTCCGGGTTTGGCGATTTTACCTCAGACAATAGGTCAATAAACTTTGACTTCAACTAAGTGTACAATTTGTAATGCGTCATAACTTGAAACGTTTAAGTCTTAGCGCGTTGCAACAAATGCAAATTATAGACGATAAAACAGGTTGTAATCTAAATACTACCAAACAAGGTCAATGAGAGAGAGAGAGAGAGAGAGGAGAGAGGAGAGGAGAGAGAGAGAGAGAGAGAGAGAGAGAGAGAGAGAAGAGAGAGAGGAGAGAGAGAGAGAGAGAGAGAGAGATGAGAGAGAGAGAAGAGGAGAGAGAGAGAGAGAGAGAGAGAGAGAGAGAGAGAGAGAGAGAGAGAGAGAGAGAGAGAAGAGAGAGAGAGAGAGAGAGAGAGAGAGAGAGAGAGAGAGAGAGAGAGAGAGAGAGAGAGAGAGAGAGAGAGAGAGAGAGAGAGGAGAGGAGAGAGAGAGAGAGAGAGAGAGAGATGAGAGAGAGAGAGTGAGAGAGAGAGAGGAAGAGAGAGAGAGAGAGGAGAGAGAGAGAGAGAGAGAGAGAGAGAGAGAGAGAGAGAGAGAGAGAGAGAGAGAGAGAGAGAGAGAGAGGAGAGGAGGAGAGAGGACGAGAGAGAGAGAGAGAGAGAGAGAGAGAGAGAGAGAGAGGAGAGAGAGAGAGAGAGAGCGTCGTCGCAGGGGGCGCTCTCGTGGGTCTCCCTCGCCGGGTTGGCGCTGCTCGCGCCTTCCCTCGCGCTCCGCCCTCAGCGCTGCTGCTCGCCTGGTCTTGGCTCCCTTCTATGCCTCTCTCTCCTTCGTCTCCCTTCTCTCCCTCGCTTCTGCTCTCCGCTCTCTTCTCGTCGCTCTCTCTGCTCCCTCTCTCTCTTGCTGTCGATCTCGCTCTTTGGTCTTCTCTCGTGCTCGGCTCTCGTTTTTTTCTCTTCTCTGCTGACGGTTTTTTTCTTCGTGTGGGTTGCTCGTCTGCTTCTTTGCTCTTTCTCGTTCTCTGTAGATGTTCTCTGGCTCTTTCTCTTTCTCTTGTCTCTTTCTCTTGTCTCTTTTCTCTTTGCGCTTTCTCGCTCTCTCTTCTCTGCTCTCGTCTGCTCTCTTCTCCTCCTCTCTCTCTTTCTCTGTCTCTGTCTATGTGTTGTGTGTGATTGCTCTCTCTCTGGCTCTCTCTTCTCTGCTCTCTCAGCTCGAGCCTTGCTCTCTGCGCTTGCGTGTCTCGCGGCAGTCGTCGTGAGCGTATCTCTGCCGATCCTCCCCCCCGACTCTCGTCCCACGAACCCCCCAGTCACACCCATCACTCACCACACCACCCAGCCTCGCCGCTGCTTCGGCACATTCACCGGTCTGTCACATCTGAGGCATCATGTTCCCACCCGTGTGTGTCGAAATGCTTGTGACGGCCCTGGTCGTGTCTCAGGCAGGTGAGATATTGTATCTTTTGTTTACGGCAACGGCTGAGGTGGCAATCTAAAAACGAATCAGAAGATTCTCAACTTTGCTGCTAGTTGTTATCTTCGGTCGCTCAAAATATGACCATGTATCTGACCTGAGACAGAGGCTTGGCTGGATGAGCTCTAACGAGCTGGTCCAATATCACACGCTCCGCCTCTTGCATAAGGTCCCTGCGAGATGGTGAGCCTGAGTGTCTGGCGAGCGTGTTTCACACCAACCGTTCACGTCGAGAGCGTAGCACAAGGCAGGACTCGCAGCTACATGTCCCTGCGTCTCGTACCAATGTTGGAAAGCGCTGCTTTCATCGACGGGCACCCGTCCTGTATAACGCTCTGCCCTCGGAACTGACTCAACTGCCCGTCAATAGGTTTAATCGCGCTGTTAGTAGGCATCTCATGACTCGGTAACTCTTGTGAGACTGTGTGAATGTGAGTTGAGTTATGTCTGTTGTCATTACCATGTTCACCTTTTTCATCTATTGACGCTGGGCATTATAGCCACGTCGCGGTGTGGATCACCCAAAGACGTAAATACATACATACATACATACAATGAACTTTGACCCTTATTCGATCTTAACCCGAATTGGTTATTGAAATAAATAAAAAACACGTCCCCTTCGATTTTCTTAATATTTGTATATTTGTTGCTCAGGATGTTAGCAATATAGCATAACGAAATTGGAGAGGGCGGATAGTAAGTTGATGAGAAAAAAGGCCTTAGAGCGGATCAAATGTTTGAGGCCATCAACACTTGCCTGACCATAATGTGTTACTGTTTTGAGCTGGAGAGGTCAAACACTGCCAGTTCGTTTGCCTCGTCAGGACGCGTGGAATGATGTGTCACATGACCTAACATTATTACCCCCCGCCCGGTGGGCCTCTGAGACAACTTCGCCTTGGTGGGGGGGGGGGGGGGGGGGGGGCGAATGTCGTCCTGCATCCGACCGGCCGAAACTTGTTGAGAAATGATAAAACAGTGTATCTCTGAGTTAAGAGATATTCGAAATCGAGCAGCGCCATTTCAAAGATAGCATTACCTGCTGTGAAACGAACTCTACATTAACACGCACACCTTCGGGGGGGCGGATATCCGCCCACGGAGTTTTTGCGTGAATAGCGGGCAAACGACGCCGCTGCACGCCGCCAAATTTGGCATGGCTGTTTGGGCATCTATTACCCACATTGTGTGAACTTTTTTACACCAGGTCACCTCAGATCAGGTCAACAGGTCACGACGGAGTGAACCTACCTCCAAAGAAGTTTGTAAATGTTTGAAAGTAAAGCCACAGTGTTTTGACCGAGCGATTTGAAGCTCACAGGATTTTACCTGAGGGCGACGCCCTTTGGGGTGTCGCAGACCGAAGGTTGTTTTTAAATGTGTCTTCGTGATCTTGAAAGTGGAGGACCCTTTCAAAACAACAGCACGTGCCGTCCTTGTGACCCACACATCGTCTCACGTGGTCATACCAAGCACTGCCACAGAGTAAGCATAGTAAAGTAACCACCCGTGAAACATTGTGTGACCCGACTGGGATTCGAACCCAAGATCCTCCAATTAGTGAGTCTTTTTCTCAATGGACTCTGTTATCCCAACCACACTTGACACTAAGATATCCGGTGGGATATAGCAATCAGGAGCTCGATAAATTGTTTTTTGCGAGATGCTCTGAAATTTGAAAGAAAGACACAAAAAAATCTCCTTAAAGGAGGACTCCGGGAAAAACAACTATGTCACGTGCAGATTGCCCGTCGGCCACTTCTCGTGTTGTCCAACGGCAATGGCCTCCCATTGTAACAAAAGGTCGCTGTGGGCTGCACCTATCCGGCTATGGGCAAAATACATCATCCTTGAAAATATCCCAAATGGATGAGCCCTGGTGATACGAAACCAGCACGTGCGCGGCTGATCCCCTCCCACTTACCCTCCTGGAGCTACCGATACCCGTTTCGGAGCACTGCAATGCACCAGGGCCACTGCAGGGCTGACCAAGTGACCCAATGTCGAAAAATCGGGGTTCGTGGACATATTCAAGGTCACGTGGCACGTAAATTCGAATTTTCCCAGGATAAGCACCACCACCGGCCTGTGGGTATCCACCAATAGCTGCCATTCGGAAAATTTAGAGCAAATTTATCGATTCATTTTTGCGCTGGGGGCGATCTTGGTTTGGCCCCATTATAAGTCTATGGGAAATGGCACGTGCCTGCCGCGCGCGCTTCGAAGTTTTCCCACACTAGCGGACACTGCCATCATCTAGATCCCTGAGTGCTGAAAATATGCTGCTAATATGCTGAAAATTTCGGTGAAATTTATCGAGCCGTTTTCCAGGGCATCAACTTGGCCCGATCTCGGACACGAATCGGAAAACAAAGCCCGGAGAATGGCTCGGGTTGTTTTTCTATATAAAAACAAAATTCTAAAGAATAGTGTTATGTTCAATATAGAACAACCACCTTCGGTTATGCACGGGGCAATGCTATGGGGCGTCGCCGTACCGAAGGTTGGTTGTGTGTGTTTTCTGACTGAGATTCGAACCCAGGACCCTTGCATGAGTGAGTGTTATGACCCAAAAACGTCCCACGCGACATGACCCAAACACTGTGTCACGTGGCCATAGCTAGTCACGCACTGAGGAAACGTATGGTAGGAAAAGGCGACGGCGGAGGGGTCCGTAGCCACAAACCAAATTTGAACACTATCGGCTCAGCTGTTCCTGAGATATAGAATAGGGGTTTGCACGTGCGCACGTGCAGAGGCAATCCACCAGTGACTTGTGTAAAACTGGCGGCTGAGGGGTCCCTAGCCATACACCAAGTAAAAAAACAAACAATCGGCTCAACCGTTCCGGAGATATAGAATAAGGGTATGCACGTGCGCACGTGGAATCACCTCACCCAGGACTTGTGGGAAAGGCAGAGGTACCTGACGTGTGAGAAGGCGGCAGCTGAGAGGTCACTAACCACACACCAAATTCTAACACAATCGGCTTAGCCGTTCCTGAGATATAGAAGAGGGGTTTGCACGTGCGCACGTGCACTCACCCCAGACTTGTCGGAAAGTGGCGGCTGAGAGCTCCCTAACCACACACCAAATTTGCACATAGTCTACCAAGCCATTGCAATGTACCAGGGTCACCGCAGGGCTGCTCAAGAGGCCTAATGGCGTAAAATTCGGGGTGCGGGTACATATTCAAGGTCACGTGGCACGTGCAGTGCACCTTTCTTGGGACAACTACTTGTGGCACAGAAACCCCAATGAACCTTCTCATCGTCATGCGCCGATTAGTCGAAATAGTCACGTGCTGGTGGCAGCCAGGAGCTCGAGAAGTTTGATTTTTTAATTTTCTGAAATTTTAAAGAAATTCCCAAAAATCTTCGTAACGGAGAGCCCCGGACAAAACAACGATATCACGTGCAGGTTGCCCGTCGGCCACTTACCCATGGTGCACAACGACAATAGCCACCCGATGTATCTACAGATCGCAGTGGGGTGCACCTACTCGTCTATAGGCAAAATACATTATCCGTAAAATCTCCCTAATGGAGGAGCTCTGGTGATAGGGAACCAGCACGTGCGCATCTGATCCCGTCCAACTGACCATCACGGAGCTGTCAATACCCGTTCCGGCGCACTGCAATGCACCAGGGCCACTGCAGGGCTGCCCAAGTGGCCCAATGTTGTAAAATTCGGGGTGCAGGGACATTTTCAATGTCACGTGGCACGTGAATTCGATTTTTCCTGGAATGGACGACCATACCGGCCAGCAGACCAGGGGTGGGCCACCCCTACTGAGAGTTTCGTGGAATTATATGCAGTTTTTTTCTCGAGATAATGGCCGTTGATTATTTTTTGTCGAAACTCCAATAGACTTAACATGGGGAAAATGCACGTGCACGTGGCACATGCAATCCATTTTTCACAGAGTTCAAACTTTGCCAGCAATCCCGGTGGCCACCCAAAACCCAGAAAGTTTCGTCCAAATTTATAGAGACGTTTTCGTGGGTTTCAAGTTGCTGCAATACGCGGCCACAATGTTAAATCGCCCCCTACATCAACAGCTCAGGTTGTTTTTTCCATTGAAAAACACAATTCTAAATAATAGTGTTTCAGAATGGAGTAAACAACCTTCGGTTATGCACGGGGGCAATGCTATGGGGCATCGCCGGTCCTAAGGTTGGTTGTACGTTTTCGGGGCGGGTCCGGGTCGGGTCCGTTGTATATAGTTAGCCCTGTCACAGATAACGTAGAGAGGAGAAAAAAATGAAATACGTGTTGCCTGACAGTTTCCTGACTGAGATTCGAACCCACGACCCTTGCATGAGTGAATGGTAAGAGCCAAACACAGTCTCATTTAGCCATAGCTGGCACCGCCGCAGAAAAGGTAGAAAAAAACTTGAAATTACGTGTTTTGTGACAATTCCCCGACTGGGATTCGAACCCAGGACCCTTGTATTAGTGAGTGTTATGACCGAAACAATGTGTCACGTGGCCATAGCTGGCACAGCCACAAAAATCGTAGCAAAAACATGAAAAAGCGATATTCCAGGCAGTTTCCTGACTGGGATTCGAACCCAGGACCCTTGCATGAGTGTATCGATGTCGATCTTGATTCCAATCGATAGGCCTTCATCCAAGTAGTATGTGTGCATAATTTGGCCGCGGTAGTCTCAACTTCTGTTCCATCTGTAATATATGCCCTCCCGATGAAAATCGATAATTGTATCGATATCGATAACGGTATCGATACCAATCGATAATAATCCGTTATCGATTTAATATGCCTGGGTTGTTTGGTATAGGTATTGGCAAGCAGCTTTGAGATAATTGTGCAAAACGTGTGTTCCCTGGCATTTTCCCGACTGGGATTCGAACCCAGGACCCTTGCTTGAATGTATCGATATCGATATTGATTCCAATCGATAAGCCTTCATCCAAATAGTATGTGTGCATGATTTTGCCGCGTTAATCATAAATTCTGATCCATGTAATATATGCCCAATGCCCATCGGGTGAAAATCGATAATTATATCGATATCGATAACGATACCGATATAACTCGATAGACTGTTATCGATTTAGTATGTCTGCATAGTTTGGTATCGATATTGGCAAGCAGCTTTGAGATAATTACGCTAAAGTAAAATATATAAAAGCATGAAAATTGTGTTTCCTGACTGGGATTCGAACCCAGGACCTTTAAATGAGTGGAATGCCAGCACGTGCGCGGCTGACCCCCTCCCACTGACCGTCGCTGGGCTGCCGATACCCGTTCGGGCGCACTGCAACGCACCAGGGCCACTACAGGGCTGCCCAAGTGGCCCAATATAGTAAAATTGGGGTTGCATCATGCATGTACATGTTCAAGGTCACGTGGTACGTGAATTCGGATTTTCCTGGGGTGGTCATGCCGGTCGGTAGCCCAGGAGTGTTCCACCCCTACTCAAAGTTTCGTCGAATTATATGCAAATTTTTCGAGATAATCGCCGTTGCTTTTTTGTCGAAACTCCCATTCACTTAACATGGGGAAAATGCACGTGCACGTGGCACCTGCCATAGAGTTTTCACAGAGTTTTCACTTTGCCAGCAAATAGGCCCCGTGGGGCACCCCAAACCCTGAAAGTTTCCTCCAAATCGTATGCTAAGTTTTCGTGGGGCTCAAAATGACCAAATTCGCGGCCACTAGCTTAAATCGCCCTCCATCTCAACAGCTCGGGTTAGTTTCCCATTGGAAAACACAATTATAAAGAATAGTGTCATTCCAATGGTCAACCAACCTTCGGATATGCACGGGGCATTGCTTTGGGGCAATGCCGGACCGAAGGTTGGTTGAGTCCGTTTTCTGTTTAAAAAAGGAGCTTACCGGATTCGAACCGGTGGCCAATCAATTGCTAGGCAGGTGCTCTATCCATTAGACCACAGTGGCTAGTGGAACTTACGGCCGGCGATCTGAGAGCATCCCCATGGACGGCCGGCCTTCGGCCGGCCGTCTCTTTTTGCAATTGCAGGTGCAATCGGGTTTTGACAGAGTTGAAACTTTGCAGGCAGTCTCTCCAGGCAGTGCTCCACACCATAATGAAAGTTTCGTCGCAAACAAACCGTTTCCCTGCAAGTACATGGCCTTTTTCGTATTTCCCCGTTGACTTGCAATGCTAAACTTCATGTTGCTGTTGCAAGTGCAATCGAGTTTTCACAGATTTGAAACTTGGCATCAGATCAGATGACGGTCTCGACTCGGGATCCTGAAAGTTTCGTCGCAAACAAATGGCTTCCCTGACCTGGATCCAAGATTTACTGATCTCCAACACTCTTAAGAAAAACCCCTCCAATCGAACAGCTCAGGTTTGTTTCACAAGGAAACACAATTCTAAAGAATAGTGTTATCCAATGTTCAACCAACCTTCGGTGATGCACTCTATGCACTCTACACTCTATGGGGCATCGCCGGACCAAAGGTTGGTTGTATGTGTTTTCTGACTGAGATTCGAACCCAGGACCCTTGCATGAGTGAGTGTTATGACCCAAAAACCGTCTCACGCGACATGACCCAAACATTGTGTCACGTGGCCATAGCGAGACACTGGCACTGAGGAAACGTATGGTGAATTTCAACTCGATCGGGCAAGTAGTTTCTGAGATACATAAAGGGTGCGCACGTGCAGAGCTTCACCACCACTTGCTTGTGAGAAGGCGGTGGCAGAGGAGTCCCTAGTCACACACCAAATTTGAACACAATCGGCTGAGCCGTTCCTGAGATATAGATTAGGGGTGCGCACGTGCAGAGGCACCCCACCCCTAACTTGTGGAAAGGCGGCGGCTGAGAGGTCCCTAACCACAAACCAAATTCGAACGCCGGCTCAGCCGTTCCTGAGATATAGAACTGGGGTTTGCACGTGCGCACATGCAGAGGCACTCCACCACTGATTTCTGGGGAACTGGCGGCTGAGAGGTCCCTAACCACACACCAAATTTTAACACAATCGGCTCAGCCATTCCTGTGATATAGAATATGGGTGTGCACGTGCGCACGTGCAGAGATTCCCCACCCCTGACTTGTGGAAAAGCGGCGGCTGAGAGGTTTCTAACCACACACCAAATTCGAACACAATCGACTCTGCCGTTCTTGAGATATAGAATAGGGGTTTGCACGTGCGCACGTGCAGTCACCCTACCCTTGATTTGTGGGAAAGTGGCGGCTGAGGGGTCCCTAAACAGACATTAAATTTGCACATAATCTACCCAGCCGTTGCAATGTACCAGGGCCACTGCAGTGCTGCTCATGTGACCCAATGTCGTAAAATTCGGGGTGCCGGGACATATTCAAGGTCACGTGGCACGTGCAGTCTACCTTTCGTGGGACAAATACTTATGGCACAGGAACTACAATGAAAGCCCTCATCCTCATGCGCAGATCGGTCAAAATGGTCACGTCCTGGTGACAGCGAGGAGCTCGAATTTTGATTTTGTTAATTTTCTGGAATTTTTCAGAAATCCCCAAAATCTTAACACGCGCCGTCAGGGGGGCGAAATCCGCCCACCCCTCCGGTTTTTCGAGGATAGCGCAAAAACGGCGGCGCGCAGCGCCGCCGTTTTTTGTATACCTGTTTAGAAATGAACTTCCCGCATTATGTAAAATTCTTGGCCTCAGGTCATCTCAGGTCAAGTCACCAGACCAGGTCACGTGATGACCTCAACTCCAAAACGTTTGCAGTAGTACCACAGCCACAGTTTTACGCCGATCGGTTTCAATCTTGTACGACTTCATAAGGTCATAGATACTAACAATTTGTGTATCTCGGATTTCTAATATCGGTGACCTAAGGTCAGGTCAATTTTGTGACCGCCAACACGGTTTTATCAATAACTATCGACATAATAAAGATAGAGAAGAGAAAACGGTACCAATATGTTTGTCTCGTCGAGACACGTCTCCCAATATGCAACATGACCAACTTGGGTCACCACTTGACCTTGACCTGAGGTCAAATTTCTCAGTTGACCTAACCCGGTCACCATGAATATGCTTCGAAGCGCCTTGACAAGACACACGCGATGGCGTAAACATTATTGCTCTATCTTTATTAGGTAAAAGGTTATTTGGGGAAAACAGTTTTTAAAAAAAATCACCTTTTTGACATTCGATGACCTCTGGAGCCTAAACTATAGACCTGAGCTCAAATCTGAGGACACCTATGTCGATTGCATTTATCAATGACTTTCGATTGCTTTTTTCCGTTTGCTGCTAACTATCATAGTTCCCGAGATATTTGGGAGTGTTCGAACCGAAGTCTTGAAAACTTGAAAATCTGACCCTTGATGACCTCTGGTGACCTCAATATTGACCTGAATAAAAAAATTAACGAAACACTTTCGAAAGAGCTTGTCTCGAGCTAGCTAACGTCGTTTCCCGCTTGTCGCTACGTTGCGTGGCTTTCGAGATCATAGGGGGGGGCGAAATCCGCCCCCCCCCCTCTGATAATTACACGCCCCTCCAGGGCGTGTAATTATCAGAGGCCCTACAGGGCGCGTGTTAATAACCCCGGACAAAACAACGATATCATGCGCAGGTTGCCCGTCGGCCACTTACCCATGGTGCACAACGACAATAGCCACCCATTGTATATACAGGTCGCAATGGGGTGCACCATTAGTCCATAGGCAAAATACATTATCCCTAAAAATCTCCCTAATGGAGGAGCTCTGGTGATAGGGAACCAGCACGTGCGCAGCTGATCCCGTCCAACTGACCATCACGGAGCTGTCATTACCCGTTCCGGCGCACTGCAATGCACCAGGGCCACTGCAGGGCTGCCAAGTGGCACAATGTCGTAAAATTCGGGGTGCACCGTGCAGGGACATGTTCAATGTCACGTGGCACGTGCAATGGAATTTTCACTGAGTTGATACTTAGTCAGCTGGTAGCCCAGGGGGTGCTTACCCCTACTGAGAGTTTCGTCGTTCTAAAATCGTTCGTGTGCGAGAACCTGGCCGTTGCTATTTTTTTTTGTCCCAAATCCCATAGACTTAACCTGCGAGTCACTGGGGGCTTTTTTTTAGCCCCCCCCCCTTAGGATTTTTAAGAAATCCCCAAAATCTTAATAACCCCGGACAAAACAAGAAATAACAAGAAAAAGAACTAAAGAAATAACAAGAAATATCTCAATAACTAATGCAGATATCGACGCCAAACTTTCAGTACCTTTCCGGGCATCATTTTTACACATTTTGAGATAGAAAAAATGGGCTAAACTTTGCCAGGCCGTACAAATGCCGCATTTGAAGCAAAATGCAATCTAAAAACGCTAAAAAGTAGAAAACTGCAAGGGCCAGCTATCCAGCCAGCTATCTCGAAATTTCGAAAATGTTGGTTTTTTACCCCATTTCTTTTTTAATGAAAAAATGCTCACAAAATCAATTTTTTCAAAGATATTGAAAAAACGGAATATATGTCAGATAACGACATATGGGAAACTACCATACCAAATTTCAAAATGATATCATCTTTTTTGACTGTCAGCATATAAAGTATGGGGTAAATCATGACGTGATATTATGAAATTGCGTTTTTGGCTTTTATTGACCGGATACAGACAAATAAATGCAAGCACTGTTTTTTTGTTTAGATAAAACTGATATAGAAACATGCTTTTTTCATTACGATTTATCAATTTCAAAATTTGACCTTCAGTGACCTGAACTTGACCTGTACTTGACACTAACTTCACGTAAATAAAGTCAGGTGGTAAAATGACTGCCACCATGGAATTATACGCGTAAAGGCATCCATAAAACATGTACTGCATGGCTTTCGTAGATATTTTGTTTGTAGTGACCTTTTGTGACCTGATCTTGACCTTGATCTTTTCCAACAATCTCACTTTAGCTCATGTGGGATATGTATCATACCTTTGACAGCACTTTGGGTGATTATAGGCGCAATCGAAGGTCATGGATGTATTGTCCATAGACTCAACTACCTCGATTTTGACGTTTGACTTGACCGTGACCTGACATGTGACCTTAATTTGAAATGTTTAAGTTTGCGTTAGGTTTATCTCATTGAGCGCTTTCGAATGCCGCCTTGCGCGTCCCGCTGCGATCATTGGTTCTGAAGATACCGGGGGGCTACCCCCCCCCCCCCCCCCCCACAGTGAGTCCTGTTGGAGAATATACCCAGTGACTGCCGGGTTAACATGGGGAAAATGCACGTGCACGCGGCACGTGCAATAAAGTTTTCACGGAGTGGATCCTTTGCCAGAAGTTAGATCCCGGTGGGCGCCCCAAACCCAGAAAGTTTCGTCCAAACTCATAGAGACGTTTTCGAGAGGCGCAACTTTTACCGAAACGCGGCCACTTATGTAAAATCGACCCCTACATCAACAGCTCAGGTTGTTTTTCCATTGAAAAACAATTATAAAGAATAGTGTTGTTTCAGTATGGTGCAACCAACCAACCTTCGGTTATGCACGGAGCCAATGCGGACCGAAGGTTGGTTGTATGTGTTTTCTGACTGCTATTCGAACGCAGGACCCTTGCATGAGTGAGTGTTACGACCCCAAAACCGTCTCACGCAACATGACCCAAACACCGTGTCACGTGGCCATAGCTAGGCACTGAGGAAACCTATGGTGAATTTCAACTCGATCGGGCAAGTAGTTTCTGAGATACAAAAAGGGTGCGCAGGTGCAGAGGCACCTCCACCACTGACTTGTGAGAAGGCGGCGGCGGAGGGGTTCCTAACCACACACCAAATTTGAACACAATCAGCTAGGCCGTTCCTGAGATATAGATTAGGGTGCGCACGTGCAGAGGCACCCCACCCATAACTTGTGGAAAGGCGGCGGCTGGGGGGTCCCTAACCACACACCAAATTCGAACGCCGGCTCAGCCGTTACTGAGATATAGAATAGGGGTTTGCACGTGCGCACGTGCAGAGGCACTCCATCACTGACTTGTGGGAAACTGGCGGCTGAGAGGTCCCTAACCACACACCAAATTTGAACACAATCGGCTCAGCCGTTCCTGTGATATAGAATAGGGGTGAGCACGTGCAAAGGCACCCACCCCTGACTTGTGGAAAGGCGGCGGCTAAGAGGTCCCTAACCGTACACCAAATTCGAACACAATCGGCTCAGCCGTTCCTGAGACTTAGAATAGGGGTGTGCACGTGCGCACGTGCAGAGGCACCCCACCCCTGACTTGTGGAAAGGCGGCGGCTGAGAGGTCTCTAACCGTACACCAAATTCGAAAACAATCGGTTCAGCCGTTCCCGAGATATAGAATAGGGG
Source organism: Chirona hameri (assembly GCA_036785665.1). NCBI lineage: Eukaryota > Metazoa > Arthropoda > Thecostraca > Balanomorpha > Balanidae > Chirona > Chirona hameri. The sequence goes on from JAXIVJ010009078.1 coordinate 32,378, forward strand.
TTTGCACGTGCGCACGTGGAGTCACCCCACCCATGACTTGGGGAAAGGCAGAGGCACCTGACTTGTGAGAAGGCGGCAGCTGAGAGGTTCCTAACCGTACACCAAATTCGAAAACAATCGGTTCAGCCGTTCCCGAGATATAGAATAGGGGTGTGCACGTGCGCACGTGCAGACCCCTGACCAAGTCGACTCACGCCCACAATGTATTTGGGCAAACAAATCACTGCGGACTAACGAAACAGAGTGAACCACCTAAACAGGGAAACACGAGAGGAGACGACAAAATGACTCCGAATGACTGCCGAGTGCCAACCCGGGCAGTCAGACGGCTAGCACAGTTTGAGCGACTCGGGCGGGCAACATGGCGCCGAGAAGACCACGGGCAAACCGATCAGACGATCGGGACTACATAATATGAACCTGAAGGGAGACCTGAACCTGAACCTGAACCTGAAGGGAGTGTGCCTACTGTTTTGGAATGTCAAACAAACAAACAAAAAACGGTAAGTAGCTATTGGTTTGATTGTTGTATATGATGAAATTCACATCTGGAGCCCCTTTAGTCGAATTTTCACTTATATTGTTTTTTGCTTATTTTTTATTTCGATATCTATAAAACGATCGCCACTATGGGGATGTTATGTACAACGGCGCACATTAGACAATACAATTACGGTCACATCATGAGGCAAATTTATGTATTTTATTTATTTATGTAATATCATCGCCGACGTGGTGAACCATTTATGGGTGAAGTCACACAGATAAAACCAGGCAAATAGAAATACAAGTTTTGCACAGCACGTTCTCGCCACTGTGAACTTTATTATGTGCAAGTTCGTTGCTCTAAATTGATATCTTCTTCAAAAAATGGCCATCGGCCATCATCGAAAAACGTGATGGCCGTCCAGTTTCTGTTCGGCTGCTGCTATCAGCGTGCACGAGCTGTTTTGTTGAATTGCTATTGGCCGGTGCTAACAATCAGCGGCGGATCCAGGGGGGGCGTAGGGGCTGAAGCCCCCTGCCTTAGAAAACGGCGCCATTTTTGTATAGGATTTGCCGGCGCCGAAGGCGCCGTAGCGTTTTCGGGAGGCCGCCAGGGCGCCCTTGCGTCTACCAACAGCATCGTAGCACTCTTGGAAGGCACCCTGGCACCCTCAGAAGACATCTTGCCGCCCTCACAACGCATTATGCCGCCCTCGGAAGGTACATCGCCGCCCTCGGAAGGCATTATGCCGCCCTCGGAAGGCACCATGCCGCCCCCGTCACCGAGGAAATATGCCGCCCTCAGGCCTGAAGCCCCCTGCCTTAGAAAATCCTGGATCCGCCCCTGCTAACAATATGGATAGTTGAATAGTTGAAGTTGAATCGATAGTTGCAGTGCTTCTAGTAGCGGAAGCCCTCTGGAGTCTACCCGATAACTTTTGCTCCCAGCAAATTCCTGGAGTCTTTGGAATATCTCAGCAACTAGGGCGATCTGGAGAAACGAAATCATGGGTCAATTCATAAAATTATGTTCTATATACCAGTGGCAATAACCCCATATAAGCGATGTTATTTGTCTGTATCCGGTCATTAAAAGCCAAAAAAACGCAATTTCAAAATATGACGTCATGATTTACCCATACTTTATATGCCATGACAGTCAAAAAAGATATCATTTTGAAATTTGGTATGGTAGTTGCCCATATGTCTTTATCTGACTTATATTCCGGTTTTTCAATATCTTTGAAAATTTGATTTTGTGAGCATTTTTTCACACAAAAAAAATTGGTTAAAAAAATCAAAATTTCGAGATAGCTGGTTTGTAGCCCTTGCAATTTTCTACGTTTTAGCGTTTTTCGATTGCATTTTGCTTCAAATGCGGCATTTGTACGACCTGGCAAAGTTTAGCCGATTTCGGTGTCAAAATCGTTTTAGTGACGTCACTAAATTCACTATATCTCGAAAAAAAAATTGACGAAATGTTTGCATTTTTTCTCTCAAAAGGTGTACAAATGATGCCCGGAAAGGTACTGAAAGTTTGGCGTCGGTATCTGCATTAGTTATTGAGATATTCCTAATATTCCTAAGGGGGGGGGGCTACTGCTCTGCTGCTTGCCAAGGTGCTGCCCATACCAGTGGACGCAGGGCGACCAAACTCGGTGGTCGGGTAGTCCGCATGGGTGCTAGAAAAAAATTTGTCTGATTTCCCCGATCGGGCATGTTGCACTTTTTCAGCGGAGTCCTCAATTCGGTCGGCCATAACTCATGAGTTATGATAGCTAACCGCACCCAATTTGGTGTGTGTGTGTGTGTGTGTGTGTGTGTGTGTGTGTGTAGCGCGTGGTCAGGGCTATCTGCTGCCATGCTTTATTTGGCGCTGCAGTCCCGGGTTCGAACCCCATTGCCGGTATTTACTTTTGCTTTGCGAACCCTTGCAAAACCCGGTAGCGCACCCGTGCAACCTATACCAGTGGACGCAAGGCGACCAAACTCGGTGGGCAGGTATTCCTCATGGGTGCAAGGTGACCTTGGGGGGGGGGGTGGCGATGGTGGCGCCCCCAAAGCACGTGCGGCAGGCACGTGCAACGTTTTGTACCGGGATCATTCATTCATTCGGCCATTACTCGTGAGTTATGAGAGCTAGCCGCATCAAATTTGGTGTGTGTGTGTGTGGGTAGCTTGTGGTCAGGGCTATCTGCTGCTATTATGTATTTGTCGGAGTCCCGGGTTCGAATCCCATCGCCGGCATTTACTTTTTCACCAGTTTTTATTGTCCAATTATGTTTGTTGGCGCTCCTCGTGACGTTCCAACAAATGGCTACGGTTTTGCCCCGGGCCCAAACCCGATCACAAAGATGGGTCCGCACCATTATAGGATGATTTTGCTATGTTGTTGAATATGGCTGGACAAGATACACAATGACTCTTCTTTGATTTCTCTCGCCCAATTTATTACGAAATTATGGCCTAAAAACAGCTGCTGACCTCAAATGTATATCCAAAGGTTATTTTCTCCTGAACTTACTGGCCCACTCTAATTTGTGTATAGTACATGGCTAACACCAATAGAGACAAAGTGTCAAAGTATTAGCGAACCCAGGGACGTAGGAACGTCACGAAAGGTGGGGGGGGGGAGTCATAGTCATAGTCATGTATTAAGATACATCCACGTTGTGGCGTTTACGTATCCAGTCAGAGTACATGTGTAGTGATATCGAAATACAAAGGCACAGTTTAAACACGATTTTAAAATAAAACAATACGATCGCGGTCAATAAAAGAGAACACATTGTACATGGTAGGCCTGTCATCGCACGGTATGAGGCTTAACCACCAACCATAAGAAAATTGGAGCGGTCAATGCAGCTCACATGCTATCCACATATCGGAAACCGCAACCCCGACTGCGGGTGTTCACCTTAGACCTTGAGATGTCAGTGTTCCAGGTTTTCGCCGCTCTAAATGCAAACGCACGCTGGCTGCTCGACAGCTTACACAACGGCAGTTCCAGCGCTCCTGCCGCAGCAGCTCGGGACTCGCGTAGCGATACATGGGCCAGTGACAGAGACATCTCAGCTGAACCCTCCGCTGACAGAGACATCTCAGCTGAACCCTCCGCTGACAGAGACATCTCAGCTGAACCCTCCGCTGACAGAGACCACTCACCTGAACCCTCCGCTGACACAGACATCTCACCTGAACCCTCCGCTGACAGAGACCACTCAGCTGAACCCTCCGCTGACAGAGACCACTCAGCTGAACCCTCCGCTGACAGAGACCACTCAGCTGAACCCTCCGCTGACAGAGACCACTCACCTGAACCCTCCGCTGACAGACATCTCAGCTGAACCCTCCGCTGACAGAGACCACTCAGTTCAGCCGGTGTGGTGTGATTATCAGAGGTCAGAGACGGCTTACGTTTTACCTGTGCACTCGCCTTACATCACTTGTCCTGGAATATTTGACTAAGCATATGCTTGTTTCTCTTCAGGTCCATAAAGCGACGAGAGAAGTACTTTGACGTGTTCCTGATTTGTATCGGTGTGATGGGCGCTGTGATCGCGACAGCAGACACTATCTCTCGGATGGCTGAGGAAGCTGAAGTTCCGCAGCCACCGCTGGTGGCGCAGCCGTCGCCGTCAGTGCCAGTCTCCCTAGTGGTCAACACCACGACACTGGGTGGTGTGCCGCAGACCGCCGCCGCCACTGAGGGGCTGGGACAGGCCACTACCAGCCTGGCAGCTCTGATGACGGCCGCCGCCACCGCAGTGACCAACGTGACGGCGCAGATGGTCACCTCCTCCGTGTCGCTGGTGACCGGCACCGCAGAGCAGCCGGCCGCCAGCTGATGGCAGCGGCCCGGCCCGGTCGCCCGCCGAGAGGGCCCCAATCAGCGCGGCCTGAGCCGACGGGGTGGACGGGTAGTTATTCTGCGATATGACAGACAAGCCGTGTGACACTGGTGCGGTGCAGTGTACTGTGGGTCGGGCCGTGACCGGCGGTACGGTTCGGACCAGGCTGCAGCGGGCTGACCTCCCTTCAGAGACAGAGAGGGAGGGGCCGTGTCAGATGCCATCTGTGCCCGGTGACGTTATAGTGACGATCGCCGACACAGTATTTATAGACAGCATGTACGGCGCGGTGCCTGTACACCGGGCCGCGGGCACCCATCAGATGTGTATCGGGCAGCTGTGCCTGTCGGTGTGTCGGCGCTGACTGGGCGGCCAGCTGCAGCCGTCACCGACCGACAGGAGCTGCAGGGCTTCCACGAACGGCTGGCCAGGAGGCGGCCAGCTGTGTGCTGAATGGGTGTGGGGAGGGGCTGTGTGCTGAATGGGCTTGTGTGTGTGTGGGGGGGGGGGGGGGGTCTGTTGCTCTAGGGAGCACTGGCAGCGGTCCAGCGGGATGGCCGGGACAGGAACTTACATGTCGGCGTCTGTCGAACACTGGTGATGTCGCTGGAGTTGCAACGAACCCATCTTTCCACACACACACACACACAAACGATTGCGTGGGAGGTGTGCTGCTGCATGTTCATTGTTTTCGATCGAACAATGCACGAACAAACTCGGACGAATCGGTTGTGTTGTATTGTAATTTGAGTCCACCCCGACGTAAGTTGTCTGTCGACTTCACTC
>JAXIVJ010009078.1:40000-52652 GCA_036785665.1 Chirona hameri
AGATATAGATATAGATATAGATATAGATATAGATATAGATATAGATATAGATATAGATATAGATATAGATATAGATATAGATATAGATATAGATATAGATATAGATTAGATATAGATATAGATATAGATATAGATATAGATATAGATATAGATATAGATATAGATATAGATATAGATATAGATATAGATATAGATATAGATATAGATATAGATATAGATATAGATCGATCTATCTATCTATCTATCTATATATATATATATATATATATATATATATATATATATATATATATATATATATATATATATATATATATATATATATATATATATATGTTTGTATAATAAATGACTCATGTCTCCAATACGGCCCTGCCGCATGCGATACTTCAATAACTTTATAATATTACCGTACCATACCATATATTGATCGAGAATATAGAGTAGGTTATATACAGTGGCGGATCCAGGATTTTCCAGGATCCAAGATCGATGATTCTTGCAGTTTCAACCCAGAAAAAAAAAATAGGAGTGCTATGCATTTGTTGAGGGGTGATAGGCAGTGGTTGATCCAGGATTTCCTAGGGCAGGGGGCTTCAGGCCCGAGGGCGGCATATTTCCTCGGTGACAGGGGCGGCATGGTTCAGAGGGGCGCCAATCCAATATGTCAATTAAACGGGTCAAATATGTCTCTTCCTTAACCCGCGCACCCGGGGGGGGGGGGGGGGGGGGCCAAAATCTGCACCCTTCCAGATTTTCTCAATATCTTGAAAACTATGACAGATATTGACGTGAAACGTTCCGTACCTTATGTTGCATCCATTTTACGTCTTCAGATATTGACGTGAAACGTTCCGTACCTTATGTTGCATCCATTTTACGTCTTCTCTCAACATGTCAGTTGGGCAAACTACAGAGAGGCGATCAAAATACACCAATCAATTTGTAGATGTTGTTATGCCCATATTTGGGCATACATGCAGTATCAAACTGTGAGGCCTATGTCATTAGGCCAATTCGGAGCAACATACGCATACTCGGAGGTTCAAAAGTGTTTGAGAACATGTCCATCAATATATCGGAATCATAAATGTGACCAGATTCGGCATTTGCCCTTATTCCACTGTAAATGACGATCTATATATTGTTTCCGCGACGCCACGACCACAGTGTGAAATACATTTTTAGATCGGTCGTCAGCCGGCTAATCCAATTTTAGATCGTGAAGTCAGGTGGCGAATCAAAATGAAGATCGCTGAGGCTGCTGCGAGTGCCGAAATTGAGATCGCCGACCCTTACTTTGGCCATATCTGCCAAAGTAGGGATCTGATCATACAAGTACCTACAAGACGCGATTCGTGTGCGCGATTGATGGCGCGATTCGTGTGCAGTTTCAACAGAGAAAAAAAAATCCAGGAGTGATGGCCATTTTATGAGGGGTGATATGGTGTTTAAGAATGTGGGAATGTCAGGAAAACAATCATTTTTTTAGATCGGATCTCCTTATAAGGGCATGCTCCGGCCATTTTGATGACGTCATGACCTAATTGTTGATCGATTAATTTTTTGATCGCCCCCGTAGTTTTCTCAAATGATGTCATTCAAATTAGTGAAGTAGTTTGGGAGATAATGACGTTTTAGTGACGTTAGGTCATGTCATTTTTTGGGGGGGAAACGATAAATGTTTGAAAAACCGTAGAAAATTGAATTGTGAAGCAAATTGCAAAAAAAAAATCAAATGAAAGAAAATGGCATTTTCTTCAAAATGGCAATCTCGGATTTGCATTTTTGTTAGTGTTTGACCCCCCCCCCCCCCCCCTCCAAAAAAAAAAGTATTTGTTTAGGGAAAATCCCACAAAATCTAAATTTTCAAAGATATAAAAAATAGAGTATATATTGGATAACCAAGTATCATACATACCCACACCAAATTTCAAAGTAAAATATTTATTTTTGACTGACTTATGGCTCCCAACTATGATTAACTCATGACTTAATTTGTTGAAATTGCATTTTATGTCTTTTAATTACTAGATGCAGGCAAATAAATACCACCACTGTATTTATTAGACAAAACTGGTCTAGAAACAATACTTTTTTATTTATATTAATCAATTTCAAATTTTGACCTTATGCAACCTGAACCTTGACCTGAACTTCGCCTAAGGGCCATTATATGGGGTCAGGGTTTACAATTGGGTACTACTATCAAATTATACGTGTAAAATAACCCATAAACCATGTGTCGCATGACTTTCGTAGACCTTTTGCCAATAGTTATATTTTCCGACCTGCCCTTGATCGGCTTGACCTTTGCTTAAAATAGCCATTTCCTTGTGCGGAAGATGTATTATGCCTCTGAGAGCACTCTGTGCCAAAATAGTCGAAATATAAGACTTTAAATGGAAAGCATAGCAAATTCAACCCAAATACCTCGATTTTGACATTTCACTTGACCGTGACCTGACATGTGACCTTATTTTGACATTTAACGTAATGCTTTACGTTTTAACGTGCGTCTCATTCAGAGGCTTTCGATTTGCTCCCTTGCGCGGTCTCGTTGCGGTTATTGGTTCGGAAGATAACGAGGTGTCAGTATATGCCCCCCCCCCCCCCGTCGGACTATATACCCCCAGCGGGGGCCGGCCGGAAACACCTTTTGAAAGTCTTGTGGCAATGATCGAAGGTCCGACTGGCGGATCTACGTATACGTAGGTTCACATGATTCACAAGATTTACATGATTTTTTATTCTCCGGACTAACTACAATGTAGCACGGAGAAGCAGCAAAATATATTGTCGCAACATCGGGAAACCTTGCACAAAGTCTAACGGTTCAGTAGGCCCCAAACGGCACAACATACACCATGATACATTTATCATTTTGTATCCATCTGACCTGAAAATTGCAGCATCCAATCTAACCCTTATCCAAGTTATTTGCTTAATATGTTATCTAATCCAGTCATCCAGTCTAGTTAATGGAAAAAATCCTAACCAAAGGGTAAACTCAAACTAATGAAGAGTTCTCTAATTGTGTGAGCGACAAATGGTCCCTTTCGCCGTGGGGCCCTTAAACCTCAACACCCCGCAGTCTCTAACTGTATTCTGTGCTTGGTGAGTTGGGGGTGTGGGGTGGGGGGGGGGGGGGGGGGGGGGGGGGAGGGGGGGGGGCGGGAGGGGGATTTTTATCCTTCAGTGTTGTAAACAAATATGCTCCTAAATGGTTTGCCGCAGCACTTGAGATTTTGGGACTTTACATAGAATTGATGTATGCATCTTGTGGAGAATTTGAAAGCATCTGTCCAGTAGGAGCGGTCCTGGACTTAGTTTTAGGAAGGCAAATGATTTAAGCCAACCCAGCAGGCATACCTACTACATATTTTGGTAAAACTTGACATTTGTGTAAGCCTTCATAGCAGTGTTCGTCACGGGCCCACCAACCCCCAGCCCAGGCCCGGCCCAGGCCCATGAACACCAAGCCTAGGCCCGGACCAGGCCCGGTCAAAATTCATAATATTGAGGCTCAGGCCCGGTCCGGCACGTTCAGATTAAGCATATCATTATTTCACAAAATTTGCAATAATTATCCTAGCATATTTGGTCATACATACTCGACGCCCTTAACGTTTTAGATGTTTCAAAACTTCACTATTTAGTCACTACGCATCTTTGAAGACACTATTTTGTATTTGTTATGTTATTTAGAATGTATCTTACCTAACTATGTTGAAACGATGATTTTCCCGGTGTCCGCTCCTGCCGTGTTCAACCGCCAGACATTACTACGCGTATGAACACCATGATCTGAACAAGGCTGGCGTTTCGCAATTGTCAGGCCCAGGCCCATCCAGAGCCCAGTGATTTCCTTAAAGTTGATGCCCGGCCCCGGCCCAGCCCAGGCCCAGCCCATGGCCCATAGGGCCAGCCCAGCCCATGGCGAAATCTGCTTCATAGGTACGTGTGTGGATTTTTTACTCATATCTGCTTTTCCCCTTGGTTTAGTCAGTGTAATCAAATATTACTTGATCATACCATGGTTATGTTTGACCTAGAGGTCCTTTACAGGGAAAACAGGGAACTTTTCGTTCACACTTTGTTCTTCACACCACATTACAATGTGTGACCATAGTTGACTTCTTGCATCACCAATTGCCAATGTTTCAAATTATTTGTTGTCATTATCCCTGGGTCTTAGGGTCTAACTGTGATGAATCAGAAATGTATGTAATCCATTGTCACATTGTCTCAAGTAATTTACCTAAATTTATTTACAAATATTGATCCTGTTACCCGAGGTGACTACACATTTATTATCATGGCAGGGTATATATGCATACTTTCAAATTTTAGCCACTGCTACATGTCAACATCCTACTATGTCTATGGGGGGGGGGGGGGGGAAGGGGGAGGGGCATTGTACCTTCGCTTGCAATTCTCCAGCTTTGATTAACCTTGGCCTTTAGATAGAGGTGTTAGCATGGCTGCACTCAAGGCTATATAACAGGTAGACCCAGGCCCATCCAGAGCCCATTTAGAGGCTCAGCAATATTAAAGTACCTTGGGTAGACCATTCCGGCTAAAACAGGGTTGCAAGGCCTCTGATTGGTCGATGGTCGTGACGGTCAACGGTACATGACTTTTGCTAGCCGGCAATGATCCGCGTGCAAAATCCCATTGGGATCCCCCTCTAATTCGAAAACTAAGAAGGCTAGCAAGACGCAGGAAACAGTGTTCCAAAGCTCTCTACAAGGACATTCGAAGTTACTTCAGATATTATTTGCTCAGGTCAATATTGAGGTCACCAGAGGTCATCAAATGTCGCATTTTCCAAGTGAAGTACTGCTCTAGAAACCCCCAAATATCTCGGGAACTATGAAGTAACTCTCATAGTTCCGATATATTTTGGGTTTCTAGAGCAGTACTCACTTGGAAAATGTAGTAACAGTAACAAACGGTAGTAACAAACGGAAAAACAATTGAAAGCTCATGCAAATTATAATCGCCTTTAGTTGAAGAAAAAAATTAAGCTCTCAATAGTTTAGGCCCCAGAGGTCAGTCACCAAAGGTCACGAGGACATTTTTTTTTCAAAAACGTTTTTAATAAATAACTTTGTATTGGTTAGACATATAGCAGTAATTTTAACTCCATCGTGTTTGTCTCGTAAAGGCGCTTTTCGAAACAACATATTAATGGTGACCTGGCTAGGTCAACTTCAAAATTTGACCTCAGATCAAGGTCATTGGTGACACAGGTAGGTCTTGTTGCATATGGGGCGATGCGACTCGACGAGAAAAACACAGTAGTGTCATTTGCACGTCTCTATGAATATTCGATAAAAAATTATTGACAAAAGGTGCTGGTGGCCTTGAGATGACCTCAGCCGACCTTGCAGAGGTCACTGAGCAACAGTTGCACCTGGGTTATGAATAATGAGCCAAAATACATGATTCTGAAATAATTGTCGTGATCCAATGCATACTCTTCGAAAAGGAAGCATTTGTATATTTTCCCAAATTGACTTATAATGGGGAAGTCACGAAATTGATCTGGTCACCGATACAAAACAAATCCGAGATAAACTAATTGTAGGTACTTATGATCAGGGGTGTTGGTTCCTATTTAGTTGGGGGGGGGCTTAGCCCTCCTCCCCCCCACTTTGACGAAGAAGTGGGTCAAATTCGAGAAGAAATCTGCATTTTGTGGATTTTGATGGTACTGTAATCGATTTTGTCCAGCTCAGCCCCCCCCCCACCCCCACCCCCCCCCCCCAATTGTCGGAGAAGCTACTGAAGCGGAGAAGCCCTGCTTATGTCCTCATGAAATTCTGCAGGTTTCAAATATACCTGACAAACACTGGCTTTGCACGAACACAAACATTTTTGAGGTAAGGTCACTTGACGTGACCTGGTGACCTGACTTGAGACGACCTGAAGTTAAAACTTTAACACAATGTGGGTAATTGATGCACACATAGCCGTGCCAAATTTGCTGCGCGCCGCTGTTTTCTCGCTATTCTCGAGAAACCTCATGGGTGATCAAAGTGGCGCCCCCACCAGATCTCCTCGGATGTAGGCCACTATATTTTGCTGAGCCTCTAAATGGTCGCAAAATAAACGTCGAACAGGCCCATGCTGAAGTACCAGTAAGGCGCCGTAGTCGGCGATGAACGAGCGAGCGCGAAAGAAATGTATGGTGAATTTCAACTCGATAGGGCAAGTAGTTTCTGAGATACAAAAAAGGTGCGCACGTGCAGAGGCACCCCACCCATGACATGTGGGTAGGCGGCGGCGGAGGGGTCCCTAACCACACACCAAATTTGAACACAATCGGCTCAGCCGTTCCTGAGATATAGAATAGGGGTGTGCACGTGCGCACGTGCAGAGGCACTCCATCCCTGACTTGTGGGAAACTGGCGGTTGAGAGGTCCCTAACCACACACCAAATTTGAACACAATCGGCTCAGCCATTCCTGAGATATAGAATAGGGGTGAGCACGTGCTCACGTGCAGAGGCACCCCATCCTTGACTTGTGGGAAGGCAACGGCTGAGAGGTCCCTAACCACACACCAAATTAGAACGCAATCGGTGCAGCCGTTCCTGAGATATAGAATAGGGGTGTGCAGTGTGCACGTGCACACGAACAGAGGCACCCCACCCCTGACTTGTGGAAAATTGCGGCTGAGGGGTCCCTAACCAAACACCAAATTTGCACACAATCGGCTCAGCTGTTGCAGAGTTTTTGCAAGAAAACACTTTTCAACACTCCTCACGCGGCACGCGCCACGCGCTGTGGTAGGCACCCACATGAGTCGGCACTGGTGTCAAACAGGGTAGGTTAGATGGGGCTGCTCAGCAAAGAAGTCAGCTTGTCAATCGGATGTGTGGTTGCAGAGATATGAGCTTCTCAAAAGCGTCGCCACGGGTCGGGTCGGGCCGGGCCGCTCATATTCAGATTTTCCCCATATACCACGGAAGAACGAGCGAGGGCTTCGCGCTCGCCCGTAATCAGGCCTTCCGAGGTCCCCCTCAGGCCTACCGAGGGCCCCCTCAGGCCGACGGAGGGCCTTCTGTCGGCCTTAGAGGGTCCCTCAGGCTGGCTGGGGGCACCTCGGGGCCCCCAGCCAGCATTTATAATTTGGCCCCCCATTAGCAAATTTGACACGGCTATGTGTGCATCAATTACCCACATTGTGTGAAAGTTTTAACTTCAGTTCGTCTCAAGTCAGGTCCCCAGGTCACGTCAAGTGACCTTACCTCCAAAAATGTTTGTGGTCGTGCCAAAGCCACAATGTTTGTCCGATAAATTAGCAACTTGCAGGATTTCATAAGGTCATAAGTCCCTACAATTCGTTTATCTCGGATTTGTTTTGTATCAGTGACCTAAGGTCAGGTCAATTTCGTGATCTCCCACATAAGTCAATTTGGGAAAATATACAAATGCTTCCTTTTCAGAGAATATGCATTGGATCAGGCTAATTATTTCATAATCATGCTATTTTAGGTCATTATTGATGACCCATGTACACTTTTTGCTCAGTGACCTCTGCAAGGTCGGCTGAGGTCATCTCAGGTCACCAGCACCTGTTTCCCAATAACTCTTCATAGAATAAAGAGACGTGCAAATGACACCACTGTGTTTGTCTTGTCGAGTCGCGTCGCCTCATATGCAACCTGATCTACCTGAGTCACCAAATGACCTTGACCTGTGGTCAAATTTTGAAGTTGACCCAACCAGGTCACCATTGATATGTTGTTTCGAAACGCCTTTACCCGACACACACGATGGTGTTAAAGTGAATGTTTCACCTTTGTATTGGTTTTGAACTGAGATGGCCATTATCTTTGGCAGTTTTTTTTTTTAAATGTCGAAAATACTAAGGTCATTTTCCAAAAACTTAGCCGTTTCTAAGCAATTAAATTTATCGTTTGCAAAATGGGGTCTAGGCTAGTGCCGCCGCTGATTGGCTGACAGCCACTTTATCAGCCAATCCCACTTTGTCAGCCAATCTGCGGCGGTCTATAGCTCAATAATGACGTCATCATCCCAAATTTAAAACCCTAATTTGTATAAAGTTAGGTGACTTTTCGAGAGACAAAATATCACCATCGTTTTCAGCAGCACTTCATATTTTCGACTACAACCAGCGTATATTTGACAACTTTCAGAAAGGTAAAACATTTCCTTTAAAATTACTGCTATATGTCTAACCAATAGAAAGTTATTTATGAAAACGTTTTGGAAAAAATGTCCTCGTGACCTCTGGGGCAGGCACCTTTTGGTGACCTCTGGGGCAGGCACGTATCTAAGAGGGGGCGAGGGCCCTTTTCGGCACGCGCAGCGAGCCGAAAAGGGCCGACGCGCGTCTGAAAGACCAGAGGGCCCCTTGGACGTGCAAACGAGCCCTGTGCATGTCTAGAGGGGCCCCTGGCCAGACCGAAAGAGCCCCTGAGCGGGTCAGGGGGCCCCTGAACACGTCGAATGGGCCCCTAGCCAGCACAGAGGTGCCCCTGGGCAGGTCGAGAGGCCCCTGAGCATGTCGCAGGGCGACAAAGCAGCCAGTGCAGTCCCTTGCCAGGTCATAGGGCCCCTGAGCAGGCTGGAGGGCCCCTGGACAGACCAGAGGGACCCTGGTAAGTTCAAAGGGCCCCTGTGCAGGCCAGCGGCCCCTGACCAGACCGACAGGCCCCATAGGTGGGTCAGAAGGACCCCTGAACATGTCGAATGGACCCCTAGTCAGCACGGAGTGGCCCCAGGGCAGGTCGGAGGGCTCTCGGAGCATGTCGCAAGGCGACAAAGCAGCCAGCGCAGTCCCTTGCCAGGTCGCAAGGGACCCTTAGAAGGCTGGATGGCCCCTGGACAGACCAGAGGGCTCCTGGAAAGTTAAGGGCCCCTGTGCAGATAGGAGGGGCCCTGATCAGACCGAAAGGGTCCCTGGGCGGGTAAGCAGGCTCCTGAACATGCCGAATTGGCCCTTAGCCAGCACGGAGGGGTCCGAGGGGAGGTCGGAGGGCCTCTTGAGCATGTCTGCAGGGTGACAAAGCAACCAGCGCAGTCCCACCAGAAGAGTCGCTTGGCAGATCGGAGGGGCTCCTGGGCAAGTCAGAGGGGCCCTGGCTAGACCGCAGAAGGGCCCTGGCTAGGCCGCATGTGCCCTTTGACACACACGAGGGTCTTCTTGGAAGGTCAGAGGAGTCTCTGGTCAGACAGGAAGGGCCCAAAGCACGCAGAGATCCCAGATGAAGATTAAGTACAAAGAGGACTTACTCCACAAGAAACATATTAAAATCGGAGCTTTCGGGTATATTGTAACACCCTTCGGCAGCGATTAACCCGCCATTGACTGGGGGGGGGGGGGGGCGTTTAACGCCCCCCCCCCCCCCCCCCCTGATGAATTTTCTCAATAGCTGAAAAAACTAATAGCGCTATCAACATAAAACTGCGGGTACCTTCTTATAAATCATGGTTACGTCTTTTGTTAAAAAAGAAAAGAAATTTCGTCGATGTTTTTTCTCTCGAGTTATAGCGAATTTAGTGACGTCGCTACACACCAGTTTTACACCAAAATCAGCTAGACTTTACCAGGCCTTACAAATGCCACATTTGTAGCAAAATGCAATCGAAAAACGCCAAAAGATGGAAAATTGCAAGGGTCAGCGATTCCAACCAGCGATTCGGATTTTATTTTAGTTTAGTTTTTGACCTCCAAAAACTTTTAAAAAACGTTGTTTGGGTGGGGAATTATCACAAAATCAAAATTTTCAAAAATATTTTTAACAAAAACGGGAGTTATGTCAGAGAACTATACCTAGGCAACTACTATACCAAATTTCAAACAGATATCCCCATTTTTTACTGACTTATGACATCCAAAGTATGGGTAACTCATGAAGTCATATTTCGCAATTACATTTTTTGGCTTTTATTGACCAGATAGACAAATGAATGCCAGCACTGTATTCCTGAGAGAAAACTGGTCCATAAAATGTCTTCTATATTTATATTTATCAATTTCAAATTTTGACCTTCAGTGACCTGAACTTGACCTGAACTTGACAATAACTTCACGTAAATGAATTCAGTTGGTAAAATGACTATCACTATCGAATTATACGTGGCAAATAACCCATAAAACATGTGGTGCATGACTTTCGTAGATATTTTGCGCATAGTGAATTTCTGTGACCTGACCTTGACCTTTGCCAACAATCTCACTTTCGTCCATGCGGGATGTGTATAATACCTTTGGCAGCACTTTGGGTGATCATGGTCGTAATCGATTGCTTTTGCTGGAAAGTATGGCCCATAAACTAAAATACGTCGATTTTGACCTTTGACCTGACTGTGACCTGACATTTTACCTCACTTTGACATTTTTAGCACGCTTTAGATTCATCTCATTGAGAGCTTTCGAATGCCGCCTTGCGCGTCTCGCTGCGATAATTGATTCGTAAGATAACCAGGGGCGTTTAACGCCCCCCCCCCCCCCCCCACCCAGTCAATGGCGTTCGGCTGAGGACCCCAGTCAATGCCGGGTTAAGAGGCATTCGTTAACAGGTCATGGTATTGCTCATCTTTAAGAGGAGCAATGGCCTGTTGACCTGTTGAAAAATGCCCAGGGCCTGGGCCTTTCAACAGCAAGCATGCAGTTGTCCAGGAAATAAAACTCAAATTTTTCGCGGCGCAATTATCTACAAATGCAATGATATGCGAGTTAGAAACAAAAGGGTTAGTCCAGCCTCCCCCGCACAGCGAAGGGTCCGCCCAGCCTCCCCGGTGCAGAGGAGGGTGAGTCCATCCTTCCCGGCACATAGGAGGGTCCATCCAGCCTCTCCGGCACAGCGGAGGGTCCGTCCAGCCTCCCCGGTGCAGAGGAGGGTCCGTCCATTCTCCACGGTACAGAGGAGGGTCTGTCCAATCTCCCCGGTACAGAGGAGGGTCGGTCCATTCTCCACGGTACAGAGGAGGGTCCGTCCAGCCTCTCCAGCACAGAGGAGGGTGGGTCCGTCCAGCCTCCCCGGCACAGAGGAGGGTCTGTCCAATCTTCCCGATAAAGAGGAGGATCCGTCTAGTCTCCCTGGTACATATGGGGGTCCGTCCATTCTCTCTGGCACAGAGGAGGGTCCGTCCAGCCTCCCTGGTACAGAGGAGGGTCCGTCCAGCTCCGCCGTCCGAGGAGCGCGTCGTCCAGCGGTGTCGCACTGGACGAGGCAAAGCCTTGTGCTTCAATATGCTCCCTTTTACCAGTAAGGCGCCGTAGTTGGCGATGAACGAGCGAGCGCGAAAGAAATGTATGGTGAATTTCAACTCGATCGGGGAAGTAGTTTCTGAGGTACAAAAAAAAGTTGCGTGCGTGCGCACGTGCAGAGGCACCCCACCCTGACTTGTGGGAGAGTGGCGGCTGAGAGGTCCTTAACCATACACCCGGCAGCACCCCACAGTTTGTTGAAGGGTGCTGCCGGGCGAGGGTCGGTCCCCGTCCCCTCCGCGAGCCGACCGCCGCGCCGCGGGCGAGTGAGCGAGCGAGTGAGCCCCGGCCGCCCAGCACTGCACGGATAACACCAGCAGTGACCGGAGCATCGAGTGATTTTCCATGACTTCAATGTTACCAGCCGAGATCATGGCCGCCCTGCTGGCGGTCCTGGAGGACCCTGCGCTCCGTACCCAGGTGCGAGCGCTGCTTGGTGTCGAAGAAAGAGAGCGTGAGATCGCTGATCTCAAGGAGACGGTGAAGACCCAGCAGAAAGCGATCAAGGAGCAAGAAGAGCGGCTCTCTGAACTGGAGCTGTAAGTCGGAAAAAATGCCTGAATTTCACTGGCCTACCGGAGACCGAGGGTGAGAATCCGATGCAGCTAGCCGTTGACATCGCCAAGACGATCGGGGTGAAATTGGATAAGTGGGACATAGAGAATGCCATATCCAATACTGTCTATTCGTTTGGGGAGGAGCCGCCCAGTGTCACTTGCACCGAGTGCAAAAGACTGTCAACTTCGCGGCCAGGCTGGTGACGGGAGTGCGGCGTTTTGAGCATGTGACACCTGCCCTGGTATCGCTTGGCTGGCAGAGAGTCGATGAGATGGTGCGCCAGCACGACCGCATCCAGGTGCACAGAGCGCTTAACGCCGAGCAGTGTCCTCCCGCCATCAGGGCCATGTTTGTCCGGCGAGCCCATGTATCGCTACGCGAGTTCCGAGCTGCTGCGGCAGGAGTGCTAGAACTGCCGTTGTGTAAACTGTCGAGCAGCCAGCGTGCGTTTGCATTTAGAGCGGCGAAAACCTGGAACACTGGCATCTCTAAGGTCTAAGGTGAACACCCGCAGTCGGGGTTGCGGTTTCCTATGTGCGGATAGCATGTGACCTGCATTGACCGCTTCAATTTTCTTATGGTTGGTGGTTAAGCCTCATACCGTGCGATGACAGGCCTACCATGTACAATGTGTTCTCTTTTACTGACCGCGATCGTATTGCTTTTTATCGTGTTTACACTGTGCTTTTGTATTTAGATATCACTACACATGTACTCTGACTGGATACGTAAAAGCCACAACGTGGATGTATCTTAATACATGACTTTGACTTTGACTTTGAGAATGCCCATCGAATTGGCCGGCCCAGAGAGATCGCGGCCGCCGCCACCGCGACGGGCAGCC
>JAXIVJ010009079.1:0-52637 GCA_036785665.1 Chirona hameri
AGATGGAGATGGAGATGGAGATGGAGATGGAGATGGGAGATGGAGATGGAGATGGAGATGGAGATGGAGATGGAGATGGAGATGGAGATGGAGATGGAGATGGAGATGGAGATGAGATGGAGATGGAGATGGAGATGGAGATGGAGATGGAGATGGGAGATGGAGATGAGATGGAGATGGAGATGGAGATGGAGATGGAGATGGAGATGGAGATGGAGATGGAGATGGAGATGGAGATGGAGATGGAGATGGAGATGGAGATGGAGATGGAGATGGAGATGGAGATGGAGATGGAGATGGAGATGGAGATGGAGATGGAGATGGAGATGGAGATGGAGATGGAGATGGAGATGGAGATGGAGATGGAGATGGAGATGGAGATGGAGATGGAGATGGAGATGGAGATGGAGATGGAGATGGAGATGGAGATGGAGATGGAGATGGAGATGGAGATGGAGATGGAGAGAGATGGAGATGGAGATGGAGATGGAGATGGAGATGGAGATGGAGATGGAGATGGAGATGGAGATGGAGATGATGGAGATGGAGATGGAGATGGAGATGGAGATGGAGATGAGAGATGGAGATGGAGATGGAGATGGAGATGGAGATGGAGATGGAGATGGAGATGGAGATGGAGATGGAGATGGAGATGGAGATGGAGATGGAGATGGAGATGGAGATGGAGATGGAGATGGAGATGGAGATGGAGATGGAGATGGAGATGGAGATGGAGATGGAGGATGGAGATGGAGATGGAGATGGAGATGGAGATGGAGATGGAGATGAGATGGAGATGGAGATGGAGATGGAGATGGAGATGGAGAGATGGAGATGGAGATGGAGATGGAGATGAGATGGAGATGGAGATGGAGATGGAGATGGAGATGGAGATGGGAGATGGAGATGGAGATGGAGATGGAGATGGAGATGGAGATGGAGATGGAGATGGAGATGGAGATGGAGATGGAGATGGAGATGGAGATGAGAGGAGATGGAGATGGAGATGGAGATGGAGATGGAGATGGAGATGGAGATGGAGATGGAGATGGAGATGGAGATGGAGATGGAGATGGAGATGGAGATGGAGATGGAGATGGAGATGGAGATGGGATGGAGATGGAGATGGAGATGGAGATGGAGATGGAGATGGAGATGGAGATGGAGATGGAGATGGAGATGGAGATGGAGATGGAGATGGAGATGGAGATGGAAGATGGAGATGGAGATGGAGATGGAGATGGAGATGGAGATGGAGATGGAGATGGAGATGGAGATGGAGATGGAGATGGAGATGGAGATGGAGATGGAGATGGAGATGGAGATGGAGATGGAGATGGAGATGGAGATGGAGATGGAGATGGAGATGGAGATGGAGATGGAGATGGAGATGGAGATGGAGATGGAGATGGATGGATGGAGATGGAGATGGAGATGGAGATGGAGATGGAGATGGAGATGGAGATGGAGATGGAGATGGAGATGGAGATGGAGATGGAGATGGAGATGGAGTGGATGGAGATGGAGATGGAGATGGAGATGGAGATGGAGATGGAGATGGAGATGGGGAGATGGAGATGGAGATGAGATGGAGATGGAGATGGAGATGGAGATGGATGGAGATGGAGATGGAGATGGAGATGGAGATGGAGATGGAGATGGAGATGGAGATGGAGATGGAGATGGAGATGGAGATGGAGATGGAGATGGAGATGGAGATGGAGATGAGAGGAGATGGAGATGGAGATGGAGATGGAGATGGAGATGGAGATGGAGATGGAGATGGAGATGGAGATGGAGATGGAGTGGAGATGGAGATGGAGATGGAGATGGAGATGGAGATGGAGATGGAGATGGAGATGGAGATGAGATGGAGATGGAGATGGAGATGGAGATGGAGATGGAGATGGAGATGGAGATGGAGATGGAGATGGAGATGGAGATGGAGATGGAGATGGAGATGGAGATGGAGATGGAGATGGAGATGGAGATGGAGATGAGATGGAGATGGAGATGGAGATGGAGATGGAGATGGAGATGGAGATGGAGATGGAGATGGAGATGGAGATGGAGATGGAGATGGAGATGGAGATGGAGATGGAGATGGAGATGGAGATGGAGATGGAGATGGAGATGGAGATGGAGATGGAGATGGAGATGGAGATGGAGATGGAGATGGAGATGGAGATGGAGATGGAGATGGAGATGGAGATGGAGATGGAGATGGAGATGGATGAGATGGAGATGGAGATGGAGATGGAGATGGAGATGAGATGGAGATGGAGATGGAGATGGAGATGGAGATGGAGATGGAGATGGAGATGGAGATGGAGATGAGATGGAGATGGATGGAGATGGAGATGGAGATGGAGATGGAGATGGAGATGGAGATGGAGATGAGATGAGATGGAGATGGAGATGGAGATGGAGATGGAGATGGAGATGGAGATGGAGATGGAGATGGAGTGGATGGAGATGGAGATGGAGATGGAGATGGAGATGGAGATGGAGATGGAGATGGAGATGGAGATGGAGATGGAGATGGAGATGGAGATGGAGATGGAGATGGAGATGAGAGGATGGAGATGGAGATGGAGATGGAGATGGAGATGGAGATGGAGATGGAGATGGAGATGGAGATGGAGATGGAGATGGAGATGGAGTGGAGATGGAGATGGAGATGGAGATGGAGATGGAGATGGAGATGAGATGGAGATGGAGATGGAGATGGAGATGGAGATGGAGATGGAGATGGAGATGGAGATGGAGATGGAGATGGAGATGGAGATGGAGATGGAGATGGAGATGGAGATGGAGATGGAGATGGAGATGGAGATGGAGATGGAGATGGAGATGAGATGGAGATGGAGATGGAGAGGAGATGGAGATAGAGATGAGAGATGAGATGGAGATAGAGATAGAGATGAGATAGAGATAGAGATAGAGATAGAGATAGAGATAGAGATAGAGATAGAGATAGAGATAGAGATAGAGATAGAGATAGAGATAGAGATAGAGATAGAGATAGAGATAGAGATAGAGATAGAGATAGAGATAGAGATAGAGATAGAGATAGAGATAGAGATAGAGATAGAGATAGAGATAGAGATAGAGATAGAGATAGAGATAGAGATAGAGATAGAGATAGAGATAGAGATAGAGATAGGATAGAGATAGAGATAGAGATAGAGATAGAGATAGAGATAGAGATAGAGATAGAGATAGAGATAGAGATAGAGATAGAGATAGAGATAGAGATAGAGATAGAGATAGAGATAGAGATAGAGATAGAGATAGAGATAGAGATAGAGATAGAGATAGAGATAGAGATAGAGATAGAGATAGAGATAGAGATAGAGATAGAGATAGAGATAGAGATAGAGATAGAGATAGAGATAGAGATAGAGATAGAGATAGAGATAGAGATAGAGATAGAGATAGAGATAGAGATAGAGATAGAGATAGAGATAGAGATAGAGATAGAGATAGAGATAGAGATAGAGATAGAGATAGAGATAGAGATAGAGATAGAGATAGAGATAGAGATAGAGATAGAGATAGAGATAGAGATAGAGATAGAGATAGAGATAGAGATAGAGATAGAGATAGAGATAGAGATAGAGATAGAGATAGAGATAGAGATAGAGATAGAGATAGAGATAGATAGAGATAGAGATAGAGATAGAGATAGAGATAGAGATAGAGATAGAGATAGAGATAGAGATAGAGATAGAGATAGAGATAGAGATAGAGATAGAGATAGAGATAGAGATAGAGATAGAGATAGAGATAGAGATAGAGATAGAGATAGATAGAGATAGAGATAGATATATATATGTATATATATATATATATATATATATATATATATATATATATATATATATATATATATATATATATATATATATATATATATATATATATATATATAATATATATATATATATATATATATATATATATATATATATATATATATATATATATATATATATATATATATATATATATATATATATATATATATATATATATATATATATATATATATATATATATATATATATATATATATATATATATATATATATATTATATATATATATATATATATATATATATATATATATATATATATTATATATATATATATATATATATATATATATATATATATATATATATATATATATATATATATATATATATATATATATATATATATATATATATATATATATATATATATATATATATATATATATATATATATATATATATATATATATATATATATATATATATATATATATATATATATATATATATATATATATATATATATATATATATATATATATATATATATATATATATATATATATATATATATATATATATATATATATATATATATATATATATATATATATATATATATATATATATATATATATATATATATATATATATATATATATATATATATATATATATATAATACAAAGAGGGCTTACTCTACAGGAAAAAATAAAATCGGATCTTTCGGGTATATTGTAGCACCCTGACGAAGGGTGTTACAATATCCGCGAAAGCTCCGCTTTTAATATTTGTATTGTGGAGTAAGTCCTCTTTGTATTTAATCTTCATCTGCGATCTCTACGTGTTTTGACCCTTCCGGTCTCACCAGAGACTCCTCTGACCTTCCAAGAAGCCCCTCTTGTGTGTCAAGGAGCCCATTCGGCCTGTTCAGAGGTCCTTCCGACCTGGCCAGGGACTGCACTGGCTGCTTTGTCGCCCTGCCGACATGCTCAGGGGCAGGGGCGGCGGATTGCGGGGCGCAGGGTACCCAAAATCCCCTCCCCCTCAAATGGAAATCCTGGGGAGGGGAAGGGTCATGTTGCCCCAGATTGAGCAGGCTAAAATCTGTGGGGGGGGGGGGGGGGCAAAACTACCCTTTGCCCCCAGGATTTTCGACTGGGTGGAATTTTGGGTACCCTGCCCCGCAATCCGCCGCCCCTGCTCAGGGGCCCCTCCGACCTGCCCAGGGGCCCCTCCAGTCTGGCTAGGAACTCATCCGGCATGTTCAAGGGCCTTCCGACCGGCCCAGGGACCCTTTCGGTCTAGCCAGGGGCCCCTCTGACTTGCCCAGGAGCTCCTCCGATCGGCCCAGCGACTCTTCTGGTCGGCCTGCGCTGGCTGCTTTGTCGCCCTTGCCGACATGCTCAAGGGGCCCTCCGACCTGCCCTGGAGCCCCTCCGTGCAGGCCAGGGGCCACTTCGGCATGTTCAGGGGCCCTTCTTACCCGCCCAGGGGTCCTTTCGGTCTGATCAGGGGCCCTTCCGATCTGCGCAGGGGCCCTTTTAACTTTCCAGGGCCCTCTGGTCTCTCCAGGGGCCCTTTAACCTTCTAAGGGGCCCTTCCGACCTAGCAAGGGACTACGCTGACTGCTTTGTCGCCTTGCGACATGCTCCGAGGGCCCTCCGACCTGCCCTGGGGCCCCTCCGTGCTGGATAGGGGCTCATTCAGCATGTTCAGGGGCCCTTCTGACCCACCTAGGGGCCCTTTCGGTCTGGGCAGGGCCCCTCTGAACTGCACAGGGGCCCTCTTAACTTCCCAGGGGCCCTTTGGTCTGTCCAAGGGCCCTCCAACCTGCTCAGGGCCCTTATGACCTGGCAAAGGACTGCGCTGGCCGCTTTGTCGCCCTGTCGACATGCTCAGGGGCCTCTCAACCTGCCCAGGGGCCCCTCTGTGCTGGCTAGGGGCCCATTCGACGTGTTCAGGGGGCCAATTCGACGTGCTCAGGGGGCCCTCTGACCCGCTCAGGGGTCCTTTCGGTCTTGCCAGGGGCCCCTCTGACATGCACAGGGCTCTTTTGAACGTCCAAGGGGCCCTCTGGTCTTTCAGAGAGGGCCCTGGTGGCCCTAAAGGGCCTCTGAAGTCCGCTAAACTCTCTAAAGACCACGCTTCGTGTAGTAAAGAGCCTATGATACCGCGCTTCGCGCAACAAAAAGGGCCCTCCTGGCCACTAGGGGGGGGGGGGGGGGGGGGGGGGCGGCCGCCCCCGCCGCCCTCCCCTTGGCTACGTGCCTGCTTGAAACACACACAAGTTGAAACCGCTTGACACTGCCACAACGGAACCAACCGCCCGACACGTCCCCCTCCGAAGTCAGTTGGCAGCACTGTAGCTCTTGGGCGTGACTTTCCTACTAGCCCATAGGGTTCACGTGTTAAATGACCCAACTTTGGGAAGCTGTATCTCAAGTTCTATTCAGCCGATTCGCCTGCAGCTAGTCTCCAAAGAAATATCGTTCAAATATCTCGCGATGATTCCTCTACCATTTTTCACCTAACCCAGCCGAATTCTTAGGGCGTGAGGGGGTAAAGATTTGACTGCACTCCGTGCCGGTCTGGCCAGTTTCTGGCGACGCTGGTGCGCCGGCGGCAATAGCTCAGTCGGTAGCGCATCAGACTACGGATGCGATGGTGGTGGGTTCGAATCCCGCTCGGGTAAGTGTGATTTAGCGCAGGAATGATGTTATATTATTTTTGATGGTCGATAACTATGTTTTTATCGACAAAATAAACTGTTTAAAATGTTTTGTCGAAATTAACTTGATTTAAACCATCTTCTCCGGCTTGATATTTAGTAATTCCGCGATGATAACTTGTTAATAGGTAATTGTCGTATTTATCCTTCTCGTTTGCCATTTCATATCGCGACCTGCTAGTGTGACAAGCTGTGAGTACTAAGTAGTAGCGTGTATGAGTGAATGCAATATGAATATATTTGTGAAATACCTCTTTCCAGCTTTTACACTGATTGATAGACTTATTAAAACGTAAGTAAAGCAAAACATACACATTGATTACATATCATACTCGTTCGAAGACTGTTAAAAAACATTTAACTGACAACTGGTTTTCCCGATACTTTCGAGCTTTTTCTTCGTTTCTCCGACTTCACATCCTGTCTTTTACGAAAACTGACAACCAAGCCATTGAAAGAAAAGTTACTCCAATAAATCATTATTGAAAGCACTGTAGCAGCAATAATACAACAGCATTGTAGGAGCTACAGTGACACAATTGATGCAAAAGACAAGATGACGCACGTACGAGATAACTTGTTCCTACATGGATTACCAGAGACTGAAGCCCGATTCAAGAAGATCCCTCCACACATTTCAATGACGGATATCCAAGCAATGACGGATATCCAAGCAGCCATCACAACAAATGCAACAATGGATCTTAGATACCAGTGGATCTCTGGGTGAAATTAAGCGACAGATATCGCATTACACATGATACCGTGATAACATACCCAGGGGCGTAGGGAGAATTTCGCCCAGGGGGGGGGGGGGGGGCAAATGGGACCAGAGGGGCCCTCGTAGCCAAGGGGGGCCCACATAATTAAAACAGTACAGTGCGTTGTATGTTGTAAAACAACGACAAATAATATTTCGACAACGAAAAACAAGTGTAATTTTCTCATTTTTGGGAGTGAAAAACACAGAATTTCGCAAATCCGAGATAGTTATTTTTAATATTTTGGCATTTCCTTTTTTCAACTTTTTTACTTGCAATTTTCGTCAAACTCGCATTTCTATGATTTTTCAAGCATGTATTGTTTTTCCACCAAATTTACATGACATGACGTGATTAAAACGTCATTATCTCCCAAAGTAATCCACCATTGTCATTGAAATGTTGTGATAAGACGTAGAATTCATGCAGCATAAGGTACTGAGGGATTGACGTCGATATGTTTTCAAGTTATTGTTGTTTTCAAGTTATTGAGAAAATCCGGGGAGGGAGGGGCAGATTCTGCCACCTCCAGCGGGGCGCCGGTTAATGCAAATATTGTCCTTAATCTTCTTCAATTCGGATTCAGGAAACAACACAGTACGTATGTACATGCCGATTGTTCAAATGTACGATGAAGTTTACCAAATTTCTACAAAATAACGAAATAACATGCTCCACCTTGATTTACAGAAAACTTTGGATACAGTTTGCTTGGCAATTCTCTTGAAAAAATACACCGCATTGTGATACGAGGGGTTTCTACAACACGATAGTCATATATTAATACGAGGCATAAAATGGCAATAATAGATGAGGTTGCATCTAAGGAACAAATGATGAAAATTGGCGTCTCACAGTGTTCAATTTTGGGTCCTCTTTTATTTATTTTCTATATTAATGACATCAGCAATACAACAGAAATAGGCACCTTTTACTTATTTGCTGATGATATACGGCAATTTTTATTCAAGCTAGAAATGTTGAAGAGCTGAAAATAAAGATTAATGAATTAATTCCAAAAATAACGAGTTGTTCCATGTAAATATATTATCACTAAACGCATCAAAGACAAATTACCAAATCTATTCAAGATCAGTGACGTGACAAGATCTTGACATAGTATTAAATGATACACCAATCACGATAAACCCATGCATTAAATAGTTCTTGTAGATGAAAATCGTAAATGGAATAGTCATTTATAGTGTAATATGTGTGATAAGCCGTAATATATAGGAGTTATCGGAATATCCAAGCTTTATTTATCTCCACAGCAACTTTTATTGCAGTACAATGCATTAATTCCGTCCCATCTAAATTATTGCGCAGTGATCTGGATTCTGGGGTAGGAATTATGACACTAACATAATGTTAGTGTCATAATAATAAGAGGCCTCTCTCTTTTGCACGTATTTACATATACATGCCTTTAACAGACAATCAAGTGTTGTTATTTATTCGTGTTACGATTTTTTGTATCGGTTCGTGGACGTTCTTTTATGCGACGTAGGGCGTTTTGCGGGCGCCTGACACCATCAAAAACACTGGGGCCTTCGACCCCAGGGGCCCTCGCTCGGTCGCCAGAGGGGCCCCCTGGCTTCCAGGGGGAGGGGAGGACATGGCCCCCTCCCCCCCCCCTTGCCTACGCCCTTGCCATCATTCACACTTGCTTACACGCCTTACTAGTAAGTTGTAACCCTCCCACCTTCCAATGCAAGCAAACTTCAAATACAACCATGAACCACGCACCATCACCCAATTTGACATTCTACAAGGCAGCAACGATGCGCTATTACACGAAACATAAGCGCCAAAACGGACAACAGCTTCGATGGCTACCATCAGACTGGTTATTAATCACCGTTCGATTCACAGATACAATCTTGAGAATAGATTCTTTCCGATTCAAAGAATCAAAACAAATATTTTAATCGATTCACGTTTGATTCAACATTTAAATATATGTGGTGAATTTATGTAAAATCAACACAAATGGAAACATACATATATGATAATTAAAACATTGTTAGAGCAATACAATTTCAGTATAAATGAATGTAGCTACCGGGACTGTATGTATTTGCACAATTTACCAGTGTGCTTCAATCGTTAAGAATCGTTAAATCTTTTGATTCAATCAGCCTTGATTTGATGCGGGTTTTGATTCAATCACGATTCATGAATCAAAAGATCTGGTGGTGAATCAATTATTGTTTGATTCAAAGAATTTTGATTGAACGATTCCAATCGATTCAATCAGTGTTGAATTAATAACCAGTCTGGCTACCATATCCATAGGAGCTCCATATCCCGAAAATTTCCTGCCAATCGTCAAGTTTTTTGCTGAAGTGAAGTCAAATGATTTAAATTGCATGTTTGTATTCTTGATTTGTTGTGTCATCTGTGATCAACAGTAGTCTCTCTCAAAATAATTGCTGACAACCAAAGATAATTCTTGTGAAATAATTGTTTAGACACATACTTGACGCACATACGGCGAACCCGGCGAATTTTTCGCGAAATTCCTACCGAACGACCATGAGAAATTTCGCGAAATTTTGCGCCTTCCGAACGCACTTTTTGTGTACCAGAAACCGATAAGAGAGAAGCGACATATATGGCGCCATTTATATATTTGCAGCGTGATCCAAACAGTGGCCGGCCTTTTTTGTCAGGGTAATAGAACAACGGGTAGAACAGTAAGGAATGTAACACCCAAATTAATTAAACAATATATAATTTGTATCGTAATTGTTTTGTGTATTATAAATTAAAGGTATTGTTTGTTATCAACAACTACTATTTCCATAGATTATATCTTTATTTATTGAATTCAACTCTAGCAAATATATGAAGTAGTAGTCGAAGTAGTGTATATTCAGTACATGCAGTAGCATTTGGAAGCGGTCATATTAAATTTTACTATGAAGTAGTAGTCGAAGTAGTGTATATTTCAGTACTTGTAGTAGCATTTGGAAGTGGTCAGGGGTCGTTCCGACATTTTTTAACCCCCAAGAGGCCGGTTAGAGGGGCCCTCGTCCGGTCTGAGACTGAGAGGGCCGGCAGAGTCGTATGAAATGCCGGTTCAGATTACCACAGGCCCCGGTATGAGAGGGCCCCAAATCCTGGTCTGAGAGGGCTCCAGACCCAGGTGTGAGAAAATCATCAGGCGGTGTAAGATGGCACTCAACTGGTCTGGGAGGGCCCTCTAAAGGCCGGCAGAGGGCCCTCTGCAGATTGGCTGGGACACTGCAGATCGACAGGGCCCCTACAGGCTGGAAGAGGGCCTTCTACAGGTCGACAGGGCCCTCTAAATGCCGGTAGAGGCCCTCTACAGATCAGCGGGGCCCTCTAAAGGCCAGCAGAGGGCCCTCTGCAGATTGGCTGGGACACTGCAGATCGACAGGGCCCCTAAATGCTGGAAGAAGGCCATCTACAGGTCGGCAGGGCCCTCTAAATGCCGGTAGGGGCCCTCTACAGATTCGCAGGGCGATCTACAGATCGACAGGGCCCTCTATAGGCCGGCAGGGGCCCTCTCCAGATCGGCAGAGACCCTCTACAGATCGGCAGAGCCCTATAAGGGCCGACAGAGGGCCCTCTACAACCGGCAGGGGCTCTCTGAATGCCGGCAGGGGGCCCTCTGCAGATCGGCAGGGCCCTCTGCAGATCGGCAGGGCCCTTCAAAAGCTGATAGAGGGCCCTCTCCAGACTGGTTTGGGCCCTTGTCTACGTATTTACATATACATGCCTTTAACAAACAAGCAAGTGCTGTTATTTATTCGTGTTACGATTTTGTTTAGGTTCGTGGGCGTTCTTTTATGCGATGTAAGGCGTTTTGCGGGCGCCTGACACCATCCAAAACACTGGGGCCTTCGGCCCCAGGGGGCCCTCGCTCGATCGCCAGAGGGGCCCGCCTGGCCTCGAGGGGGGCATGGCCCCCTTGCCCCCCCCCCTGGCTACGCCCTTGAACATACCACAACATACAATCAGTGGTGGATCTAGGATCCCAGCAGATCTCACGACAATATGCAACTGAATATCTCGGATGCCATATCTTTGGGTTAAATCTAGCAACAGATTTCGAATCACACAGTATTCTGTTATACACACACCAGAACAACGGAAGTAACATGCACCTCAGGCCTCAGCAGACTTACGGTACAAAATAAAACAGCCCTCTCGATTCTGCCAGTACCTGAGAAGTTGACAACAAAACGACATGAACAAAACAAGAGAAAAACATGACATGAGTGAACGAGCACAACTGTCCAGTCTATTCACTACAGCCTATACACTAGTGCATACATATATACACTACAGCCTAGCACTGTGCGTGGTGCCAGCACTTCCTCGCTCCTCACCGTGCCCGAGACTCGGCGCGTCGGGCCCTGTTGATGTTGCCCATCCTGATAAATGTCCGGACGCGGGCGAAGGAGGCGCGAATCTTGGGATGGACGCGTGGGAACTTGTTCTGGAGGACCACGACAAAGTCCTTGATGACACGGACCTTCGGCTTAAGCCATCGGGCTCCAGAGCGTGGTGGGCACAGAAAACCGCCTCCACCTCCTTGAAGGTGGCGTAGAATGTCTCAGTGGGCACCGTCAGGCCGCCGATACTGACGAACCTGGTCCACAGGGCCTGCAGAGGCACCGACTCGGCCGAGGCGGATGGTACACAAAGGGAGCAGTCGACGGGCCTCTTCCTCGCGATGTAGCCGGCGACGTAGGCCATGGCGCTCTCTGTCGCGGACACACCGGTGACCGTGTCCCGCGCGGACGACGACGCAGCAGGGCGGCATGCTGCTGACTGGGACGCCTCCGCCTGGTGAAGCAGGTCAGCCACATCCCTCAGGTCGTCCATGTCCTCCCCGTTATCGCCGTCTGTTTTCGCTGTCGTCACCTCCTCCACCGGTCCGGTGAACTCCAGCAGGTCTGCCGTCAGTTGTGCATCAGTTTCTTGATGTCCAACAGATTGGGTGGCACCTGGCCGGCTGCTGGCTCTTCTCCTTCACTACACAAGCACCATCCTTGAATCCTGCAGTATAATAATTTTGTATGAATCATGTGCGCATAGACAGAGTATATTACTGGGTAACCCATAACCCAAATTATTCATAACAGGTATACATAACCAAAAGGTTAAATATGTGACACATACAATATAACTGCTGCATGTTAAAGGAAATAGTTCACCTTCAACATGGGATTTTGAACTGAAATAGCAGTTTTGTAGCCCCTGTTGAGAAATCCTTATCTGCAACTTTTCTTGGCTGAAAAGACTCTCCAGCCGAAGATATTTGACTTTTTGGCGAAGGAATGCGGCGCATATATGATATACCGTACCGTCTGAGAGTGCCAGCACTGGTCTGAGCATGCGCAGACCAATAACGCACACCATAACATTAATAATGTACGACCTTCTGTCCTGAATTGGCGCGATGTAGGACCATTTTTGAAGAAGAAAAAAACTGTATTAAAAAATATAATAAAATCGTGTTCTGAAAAATTTCCGAAGGTGAACTATTTCCTTTACGTTGTGATGAGAACAAATAGATTATCCCTGGTGAAATTTGAGATGGCAAGATCATGAATTCACACTTGAATCACAGATACAGACACAGTGCAAAGAAGATCATCAATAGTCATATAACAGAACATAATGCTACCTGCTATGTGTTATGTCAGATTTAACAGCTAAATGATTTAAACACAAGTTACACAAGAAGGTAAGCACCAGATAGGGCAAGGCAAATATACCTCAATGAAACCCCAGATTTTCAAAGCCATGGATGCAGGCATGTCAACCACGTCTAAATGTAGATTATAAAGCGTAACATTACTATTTACCATATGAAGGCAATAGAAAGCACCAATTATCATGCCGTTCCGAATCGACTGCTGTGCTGTTGTCAGCCGAGAGCCTGATTCGCTGGAAGATTGATGACGCTAGACGCATTACCATGTCATACCAGGTGCCATCATACTCCTGCTAACAAGTGCCAGCTCTGCTGCTGCGACAAAGTAGGTGCAGTACAAGTGTTTTGTCAGCAGGCACAGAAATTGGCACATGCGGCAGTGGCACAGTTGAAGGCGGGCTTGTAAACAAAGCAGAGCGCTTGTTCCGGGTTGAAAGCAGCAAACTCTGTCATGGCTATCACAATCACTTTGCTGTATGATAATCTGTTTGGTCTTTGTTCACATGCATTAGAATATGTCCTTTCAGCAGCAAATCTGTGAAGCTCTTTGAAGCAGGATTCCAAGAAATGTTCAGAGCAATTCCTAGGGTCTTTAACCTCGCCCCTTGCTGCATCTCGTCGAATTAATTGCCACCAAAGGGCAAAGATCGGCCACTTTTGGATCACGAGGAAGACGGTGGTAGCCACTAGCCAGTCCCCAAATTATTTTAATTACCCTTCTCCGTACTATTGGTACAGCCAGGCACAACACAGTAGGGCATAGCCGGGTAAAAAACGTGAATTGAAAATGGAAGAGATCAAGCTCTACCCGACAACTTAACAGTTAAAACTTTACAGCGCCTTACGTACCTACAGTCTACAGAAGCTAGCGACAAATATGAATAATCTACAATGCATTTCGATTGTTTCGTTTACTCTAAGAGCTTTCGTAATACCTGCGCGGCTTTCGCTCCTCGGTAAAGCTACCACATATTTAGATGGAACTAAAAAAACTAGTATATAGTAGTGAATCTAGTACTCTTCTAGTATTATCGTAAATAAATCATACTAAAATCCTTTCCACCCGTCCTCTATCACCCTGACCCGACACACACAAAGATGGCCATCGGAATGTTTTGTTTACATTACGCAACGGCGAGTTCAGAAGCTCAGCTTTCTTTGCAAACGCAAGGTGGCAGGAGTAGTTTAAATACGGCAAGTATAGCTTTCCCAATGGTCCATTGATCCTGTTCAGGGGCCTCTCGAACCTGCCCAGGGGCTATTAGAGTCTGAGCAGGGGCCTCTCGGCTTGCCAAGGCCCCCCCCACCTTTTGCGGGGAAAATGAAAATTTATCGTCAAAATTGCCTTTGCAGTGCAGTCAAAATCCTCCTATCTAGTGTCAAAAACTGGAAAATTTTGCGCCGCTTCGCGGCATGACATAAGTTTCGCAATTCCTTATACAAATTTGGAAAATGGGAAAAATAATTTCATGAAGTGTCTGGCAGAGGCTCTCCTTGGCAGGAATTGCTGGCCCCAGTGCCCATTCCCTTCATACAATATTCACTTTTAAGTTTCAAGCAGGCTACATGTTTAGCTAGTTTGCCGAGTTCCGAAAAAGGCGACGCGAACGCAAAGACGAGGAGATCGGCACCCGGAAGCTGCTCCAGCGGTGCACAATTTGCTGGACCGAAGAGCTAATAGTGGAAACAGGCCAGGACCATCTCATCAAGCCATCTCACCTCACGGTCTGGTTCCAATATTAACATTTCGTTTTCCAGGACGCAAAATTAACATTTTCACGCCGCTTCGCGGCGTCACATCGGTAGTCATCGTCATGACGAAGCCATAGTCATCATCAACGGTTCTTCGTAACGCTGAAATGAATGAACAGCATTTTTAGCTTATTATCCGAGCTACAAGGCACAGCGCCTATATTTCTGGGTTTTATCAGGCAAAACCGTAAAAATTTCGCGCCGCTTCGCGGCGCTAACTAACAAGTACATACCTACCTACTATAACATGAAAATCCACATAACAAATGCTGCAAAGGCTTAAATACACGTATCAATATGGGGGTACATTTTTCGTCATTTCAGCCGCCCCGACACTCAAAAGCCGACCCCCACCTGTTGTCAGCTAATATATGTTTTCTCTCCTTTACGTAACAATACAAATTAGTAATGCGCTCAGTACAATGCCTACTGAGGGTCCTGGTCCAATCCAGCTCATCAAAAGTAGACGAAGAAAAATTGTTAAAAAGGGGGCCTCACAAAATAAAGTGGCCGAAATCCCCTGTTCGCCCCTGTTCACGTGACACACTTCGTTAAGGCGGCCGCACACTAGGCCATTCGGCGCGCGGAGGTCGCGATATCGCCACGACTTTCCGCGCATCTTTAGCGACTTTCCGCCTTTGCGTCAGCCGAAACGTCAAAAATCGCGGACGAATGTCGTCGGCCGGCCATCTGCGGACCGGCGGAAAAAAAGCTGATTCGAACGAGCTTTTTTCCGCGACTGAACGCCGCGGAGCCGCGGACAACAAAATTGATCAGGCTAACAGTGGCGAATCTATGCAAGACAGAGGTACAAATTTTGCACAGCATGCTCTTGCCGCTGTGAAATTTATTATGTAAAAGTTTCGTGGTCTAAACTTACATCTTCGTCGAAAAATGGCCATCATTAATTTACCTTGGGACAGGCCGTAGGCACAGGTTGCGACATGCTGTAGGTCGGCGGGGCGGAATCTCGCGAGCAGACAGCGCCGAATCCGCCGGAACAAGGACGATATTCAGCGGTATCGCCGCGATTTTCCGAGGCGGAATTTCGCAGTGATATCGGGCGCCGAATGCGTAGTGTGCGGCCGCCTTAAAGGGATTATACGGGTTTCCGTCCTGAAAGTAAATGCACTCTTTTGCAGTTGTATGAGCTTTAAACACGTTTAAGACATATAACAGGGACCTCAATGCTCATTTAGTCCATTATTTCAGCAATTATCAGCGTTAAAACTTGGGCGTTTTTCGAGACTAGTATCAGGTAACGAGTACTTGATCGGCACTACTGTCCACCACTTTTATCTTAAGATCAATTTTAGAGTTTTGAATTATCTGCAAATCCTACACTGGATCACAAAATTATTATGCAATTCCAAACTGACGGGACTTTGTATTACTACACACTGTTCGTTGAGGTTTTGTGTTGTGGTTTTCTTTTCTCTGGCCTTTAGCGTTGATAATTTGGTGGTGGCGTATTAATTTTTTGGCATGCAAATTCATGAAAAATATATAATTTTATGGGAAAACTAGGTAACTGCTGCTGTCGTTGGAACAAAACAAGTACATTTTTGTTCAAATATTGCTTATTTTACCGGAAATATGTCATATGTGAGGTGTTTTTATTAGCATAAAAGAGATGACTGGCCTGCCTCAGCCGATCCTTCAGAAAATACGCGGTGGCATCACCGCGCACTTTGGAATGTCCTTACGTGCAGAAGAGGTCATTTCCAGACAAATGTGGCTACCGTGGGACTTCTACCACCTTTATAAGTACGTTTTACTATGTATCTCAATTATTCTGGAGAAAAAAAAACGTATAATCCCTTTAAAGGAAATAGTTCACCTTCAACATGGGTTTTGAACTGAAATAGCAGTTTTGTAGCCCGTGTTGAAAAATCCTTATTTGGAACTTATCTTGACTGAAAAGACTCTCCAGCCGAAGATATTTGACTTTTTGGCGAAGGAATACGGCGCATATATGATGTACCGTACCGTCTGAAAGTGCCAGCACTGCCATGGAGCATGCGCAGACCAATAACGCACACCATAAAATCAATAATTTACAACCTTCTGTCCTGAATTGGCGCGATGTAGGACCATTTTTAAAAAGATAAAAAGAAACTGTATTAAAAAATATAATAAAATCATGTTCTGAAAAATTTCCGAAGGTGAACTATTTCCTTTAATTGAATAGGTATGTATCAATATATGATCATGGTAAATACCTGTTGTGTGTACGGCAGAGCTAGGTTAGATTCCAACTATCATACGAATATGTAGGTATGCATCGTAAGCAGGGCCTATTTTAAGGGAAAACCACTGGGGGGGGGGGGGGGGGGGGGGGGGGGGGCAAAAAGGTACCCCCATTTTTTGTGGCATCTTTTCGTGGAAAAAAAGGTACCCCATTTTTTCCTTCCGCAGATTTAGGCCGGCAACCTTATTTTTGTATTCGAGCTTAAGAAATTCACTTCTCGAATTCACAAAGAAAAATGATTTTGTGGACATTTTTCCGAAAGCAAAAAATATTTTTGGAGGTAAAAAAAAAAAAAATCACAAATCCGAGATAGCCATTTTGAAGAGAATGTCATTTCCTTTCTTTTGACGTTTTGTATTTCCAATTTGCTTTGAAACTCGATTTGTTTACGATTCTTCAAAAATGTATTATTTTCCACCAAAAATGGCATGACATGACATCATTAAAACGTTATTAGCTCCCAAAAGGCTGCATTAATTTCACTGAAATTTGGTGAGAAGACGTATAATTGATGCAGTATAAGGTTCTGAAAGTTTCACGTTGATATCTGTCACAGTTTTAAAGTGATTGAGAAAATCCGGGAGGGGGCAGATTCTGCTCACCCCCCAGCGGGGCGCGTGTCACCGGGGCTGCTTGAATTGCATCAGGTGCAGGGGCGGATCCAGAAAATGTTCAAGGGGGTCATCAATTGCAGTGGTGCCCGTACCTATACCCAAATATGAAAACTCAACGGATTTGGTCTACTATATTTTTAGGGTGCCCTTATTTCTTTCTTTTTTATTGACAACGTTGGCTATAGGTATTTGCAATATCAGTCGTACCGTTTCTATCATTTAAAGTGCCACGGATGGTGCTAAAATATATTATTTGTACAGTCAAGGGCGGCCCCAGACAGCTAATGAAGAATTGACCAAGAGGGAAGTCGAGGTTCATGACCAAGGGGAGGGGGGGGGGGGGGGGTTAGAAGCTGTTTTTACAAGCAGTAAATCTTATGCATGCGATAAACTATTACTGCGCCGCGAAGTGGCTCCAAAATTTGAGGTTTTGAGCGGGCTGGAGAACTATTTTTTTATATTGGAACCAGCATGAGGGTTAAAACGAGGTAATATGTCTGGAGCTAAAGGTGGTGTCAAAAGACATGTTGCCCCTCCCCCCCCCCCCATTTAAGGCCATGGCCCCCATACCCCCCTCCTGCGGCCGCCAGTGTACACTGTGCAGTTTATATTAGACCCTTTTGTACTGGAAAAGAAAACTGATTGATTTGCGCCGCGTAGCGGCGCGGAATTTTGTGTTTTACTTTGTTTTTGTCTGGATAACTAGGCCCTAAAAAAATCGAAAAGTTCTATAATCTATATGTATCAGCCCAAGGGGGCCCTCAGGGCCCCTCGAGTCCGATACGTTGTTGCCTCTGGTATAAAGGCACGTTGGTGCCCCTTCATGGTTGGTGCACAAGGGACGGGAGGCATGAAGGGACATTTTTTGGCATAATTTAGCAACTTTAATTTAGCATCATTTCGCGATTTTTTTCCTCTCTCCAGCGACCAATGCTTGTGATTTCATGACGGCACCAGACCATTGTTTTCCCTCATGGAATCAAGGAGCCACAGTGCCCCGGTCTCTCCCCTCGCCCCACAGTGCCGCCTACCGTCACGATGGTGCCCCTGGAACACCGGTGCGGTGGTGCCCTTGGTTTCCCCGGCACGGTGGTGCCCCTGGTACACCGGCGCGGTGGTGCCATTGGTTCAAAGAACACTGAATTATTTGCGCCGCAAAGCGGCGCGGATTTTATTTGCTTTATGTTGGCGGTGCCCCTGGTGCCCCGGCGCGGTGGTGCCCCCATGGCCCAGGGGGGGGGGGGGGGGGGGCATGACCCCGTGACCTCCCCCTGGATCCGCCACTGATCAGGTGCGCTGTTCTACCATTGTCTATAATTGAAAGCAAGGGAAACATAGCAACTTCAAATTCAATCACTTGAGAGAAGAAAACAAAAACTTCCGTTTTCATGAAGTTTTCTCTTAAGATCATTGTTTTTCACGTTCAGTGCAGGGAACGCGCAAGGGGGGGGGATACTTGAATTGCATGCCCCCCAGATTCCTGTGGGGGAGGGGGCATTTGCCCCTGATGTCCGCCCCCTGGATCCGCCAGTGGGGGCGGATACCCTCCCCCTTAGCTTTTTTTGGAAATAGCGGAAAACGACGCAATTTCGCGACGCCTTTTTTGTACAACTGCTTGCCTATCAATTGTCCAAATCCTGTTAATTTGATTACCTCGGGTCTCCTCAGGTCACGTCACTAAGTCAAGTCTAGTGATCCCACCTCCAAAAAATGTAAGGTCATGCCGCAGCCTCATTGTTTGACCGATCAGTTAGATACTCACAGGATTTAATCAGGTCATAAACACCTACAATTCTGCTATTTCGGATGATTTTTACATCAGTGACCTAAGGTGAAGTCTATTTTGTGACCTCCCAATTATAAGTCATTGGGGAAACATGAAAATGCATATAAATCCACAGGAAATGGCTAAATTTGCCTAATTTTCACCAGTCCCGCATCTTTTGCAAAATACAAAGATCCAGTGTCGGATCTACGGTTGGATAAAATGGGCAATTGCCCCCCCCCCCAACCAACCGCCTGAAATCGGCGCAAGATTGACACATTTCCTGATATAGAAGAAAATATAAGCAACTTTTACGAAGGAAAGTTAGCTTTAACCCTCGCCCGGGTAGGGCAAAATCACTACGTGTTCGGGTAGGGGGGGGGGGGGGGGGTGGTACGACCCCCCTTAGCGTTTCGCCCCTAATTGAGCTAGAGTTTCGATTCAAAGGCGAGCGTGTTGCTTGTGACGAGAGGAAGCCGATGATATCCGATGTTAAGGTTTTGGGTCATTCGGTGACCACTTAGGTCATGTCAATGACCAAAAGGTCATCAAAATTGTAAATGCATATACATTGAATTTTATCGAGCTAGAATCGTGAATGAGAATACCCTTAATGGGTGCCAAATTCGTAATCAGCGTCACAAAATGTCCTAAAAACTGCCAAATTCCAAAAAGGTCATGTCAGGTCATCTTAGGTCAGTGACCTCGGTTGACCTGTAGAAGCGCATGACCCCAGTGGAACATATAATTATGTAAAATGGATCCCAAATTTGAAATCAGAGTCACAAAATGTCCTAGAAACCGCCAGAAGCCCAAACAAATCATCTGAGGTCATCAGAGGTCAAAGACTTCAGTTGACCTCTGAAAAGGTCAATCGAGGTCACAATCTCAGTGAAAACCACAACTGTCGCCTGTAAACACCTATGCATATGCTCCTGAACAACACACACTCGGAAACTGCACAAGTTACAAGCATCGATAGCCAGTTGCGCCTGACATGACCTTGAGAAACAGGTCATAGGTCACGGGTCATGTGGGTTAGAAATTCAAAACTTGCAGAGCTTGTAACGTTTTTTTTCAAAAGAAGGGGACTGAAAAGTTCATTGGAATAGGTTAGAAATTACGCGAGTTATTCCAGAAAAACCGAGGGGGTGACATCCACCCCCTACCCGGGCGAGAGTTAAATTAGCTATCAATGCATAAGCAAGCCAAATCCGATGCGTGTTCAGAATTGTGTGAGACTTTTTTGAATTTTGCCCCTCCCCAACCAACCGTTCTGGATCCGCCAATACAAATATCCATGTGGTATTTTTATCCTGTGACCTCCACGAGGTAAAATCTATTCACCCTGAGGTCATTCGTGATTTTTCTTCCATAAGTTTTTTACCAAACCAGTAAGGCACCGTAGTTGGTGATGAACGAGCGAACGCGAAGGAAATGTATAGTGAATTTCAACTCGATCAGGGAAGTAGTTTCGGAGATAGAAATACGTGCTGCACACGTGCGCACGTGCAGAAGTACCCCACCCCTGACTTGTGGGAAAGTGGCGGCTGAGAGATCCTTAACCAGTAACCACACACTAAATTTGAACACAATCGGCTCAGCAGGGTGGCAAATTAAATAGGTGACAAATAGTTGAAATAGGCGATGATGCGGCATGTAAATGCGTGATATGTAGTAGGCATGTTGCTGTTGGCATATGACAGTATAAGATGTCATGTTCTAGCTATGCTCCTATGCTGGTTATTTATTGTTCCTTTTCTTTACTGTCGTGCGTATCTTTTGAGAGAAAAAACAAATATGATGTCGATGACCTCTCGCCGACGCATGATGGAAATATACAGCAACGGCGAAATTATCTGGATTTTTTGCACCATTCCCAGACGGTAGAAACTTCTGCAGGAAAAGCAGGACCTGTTTAACCGGGAAGGGAAACGCTAACTGGTTGCATCAGCGAAGGCCAAGCTAAAGTATGTGCTTGGAGAGAAAGGAGAATATTGCATAAGGTGTAATATAATTATGGAGACTGTTCGGAGACTGCGGGTGGAATAGGACTTTCGTCGCAGTAATCAAGGGCCCATCCAGATATCAAACTGAAGCAAAATTGTAGGTACAGTGGCTGGACAGTGGCATTCCTGCTTTGATATGTATTGCAACGAAAGTATCAAAATCATTTCGTAAAAGGTAAAAGGGACTAAATATGAATAGAGACTACAGATCGAAAGCAAGGACGGTTTCATATAATCCGTGCGTGCATACTCATGAGTATGGCATGACTCATGAGTATGACATGACTCATGAGTATGACATGACTCATGAGTCTGACATGACTCATGAGTATGGCATGACTCATGAGTATGACATGACTCATGAGTATGACATGACTCATGAGTATGGCATGACTCATGAGTATGACATGACTAATGAGCAGGGACCCAGGAACTATGTTCAAGTTGGGGGGCAGGAGGCATTCTGAAGTCGATTATTTACATGCAACGCCCATAGGCGTAATGCTAAAATCCAAGAAGTTGTGGGGGGCGGCTGCCCCCCCCCCCCCCTCCCCCCCCCCCCATTGCCCCCTGTTCCTACGCCTATGTTCATGAGATAAATAAATACTATATAATAAATAGTTTTGATTTAGGTAAGAAGTTATTTGCACTTGTTGACTTTTCTTTTCACAGAAAGTAATGCTAGCACAAGCCAAATAAATTAATTTAACAACATAGCTTGAATAATGCTTCTTTAGCTATTATAATCAACAGTAGTACTCAGGTCATTAAATACCGCCACTCGGTGGCCTGGGTGGCCACTAAATTTGCAGCTCTACTGCGGCGGCGCGCTCAATCCGAGAAACAGCGTAACCGTACAACAGCTGATTGGAATTTGCATGTGACGTCACAGGTTGGCGCCCCCGTGGGCGGATCCAGTCGGCCGTTTTTTTCTTCTTCTTTTTCTTCTTTTCTTTGGGGGGGGGCAAACAGTTTTTAGCGGACATTACCTACCCCAATTTCGAATTTCTTACCGGATTTGGGCCACTTTATTTTGCAACCACACTATTTCTAATGATGTCTTTATTTTGATATTTTTTGTTTTTTCGCTTTTCGACCCTTTGGGATATCGAAAAAGGAAAGCAAGATGTCAGCTTACAGTTTGTATTGTTCCGACATTGCCTTACAATGAGCAAAACTATGTCAATTGTCAGCCGTACCCAGGGGCGTCGCCGATAATTTTTGAGTGGAGGGGTCGGCTGAAATGACGAAAAAAATATACCCCATTTTTGTATTGGTGTAGTTTTAAGTCTTTGCAGCACTTTTAATGTGGATTTTCATGTTATAGTAGGTACTTGTTATTTAGCGCCGCGAAGCGGCGCGAAATTTTTACGGGTTTGCCTGATAAAACCCAGAAATATAGGCGGTGGGCCTTGTAGAGAATAAGAAGCTAAACATGCTATTCACTCAATTCATCGTTACAACGAACCGAAGACGATGGCGATGGCTCGTTATGACGATGGCCGCTGATGTGACGCCGCGAAGCGGCGTGAAAATTTTATGAAAAATATATATAAAAATATATATAAAAAATGAAAAATATTGAAATTAAAGTAGTTTTTCATATATATATTCTTCGGATAGTAAATCACGATGACCGGTGGCAGTCAGAGCTCAATAGTACATATGATAATAATAACTGTATACATACACCGAATGTATGTACCGAACTGTAACAAACAACTATGTATGTACCGAACTGTAACACACAACTGGTAACAGTGCAATGGTTTGAAAGCAGCAAGAGGCAGAACGACTTTTCCGCACATAAATGGTCCCTGAGGATCTGGAGGAGCCTAGGGCGAGATGGCTTGGGGAGATGGTCCTGGCCTGGTCTTCGGTCCAGCAAGTTGGGCACCGCTGGAGCAGCTTCCGGGTGCCGATGTCCGCGTCTTTGCGGTCGCGTCGCCTTTTTCAGAACTGGACAGACTAGCTAAAAACGTATCCCACTTGAAAGTTAATATTTTATGAAGGGATTGGGCCCTGGGGCTAGCAATTAGGTACCGCCAAGGAGAGACTCTGCTAGACACTTAATTAATTCATTTTCCCATTTTCCAAATTTGTATAAGCAATTGCGTATTTTGTGTCATGCCGCGAAGCGGCGCGAAATTTTCAAGTTTTTCATTGTGGATAGCTGGATTCGGACTGCTCCCAAGGCAATTTTTACAACTGTACGTCCGACCGTTTTTTTTGGGGGGGGGGGGCGGCAAATCATAGTTTCAGGACCTTTGGGGGAGGCATGGCCCTTTTGCCCCCCTAGATCCGCCCCTGTTGCACATTAACATTGGACATACCTATGCATGACTGCCTGTGAGGTCTGAACTCAAAATCACGCGACGTAAAACAAAACATCGAGGTTTATGTCGGTCTTCTGCTATAGCAACTGCGCTGCCGTAAACAGATTTCACAATGAAGAAACAAAATAAGGGAAAGTTTATCAAGGAAGGAAAGGAAATATCAGCCAATAACTTGCAAACGGTAAATCACACAGACATTCAAATGGTACCTATCGCTTCGGTGCATCATGACGGGTACAGTGGTGAATTATAATCAAAGGGATCGGCTCAGGCGCACAACCAGAAAACACATTTCCGGAAGGGGAGGATAGGCTGTTGGGGTCGTCATCTCCAGTCCAAAAGGGGCCTCATTTCC
Organism: Chirona hameri; assembly: GCA_036785665.1. Classification (NCBI taxonomy): domain Eukaryota; kingdom Metazoa; phylum Arthropoda; class Thecostraca; order Balanomorpha; family Balanidae; genus Chirona; species Chirona hameri. The sequence continues at coordinate 24,092 of JAXIVJ010009079.1, forward strand.
GATCCAAAGGGGTGCCGCCGACACTCACGACTCGAGAGGCGACACCTGCACTCGCAGCCCCCCCCCCCCCCTGCGAGGCATTCAGGGGCGCCGACTGCACAGTCACGACTCACAACGCATTATGCCGCTCTCGGAAGGTATCTCGTCGCCCTCGGAAGTATGGGTGGATCTTTTCAGATAAACGTTAATGGGGCAAACTATCACATTGCCTGGTTGTTTTGCATGTTTGAAGTGAAAATGATCGTTTTAACGCCAGGGACCGTTCAAATCTGACAAAAGTTGGTGGGGCAAAGCGGGAAGTTGCTGGGGCCCCACCATTTGAATAGGAAACTCCACCCGCCCTCGCAAAACATCTTGCCGCCCTCGAAAGGCATCATGCCGTCCTTGGAAGGCATCATGCCGCCCTCCCCGGAAGACATATTGCCGCCCTCGTAAAGCATTTTGCCGCCCTCAGAACGCATTATACCGCCCTTGGAAGGCATCATGCCGCCCTCGGAAGGCGTTTTCCCGCCATCAGACGACGTCTTACCGCACTCGGAAGGCATTCTGCCGCCCTTAGAGCGTATTATGCCGCCCCTAGAAGGCACCATGTCGCCCTCGGAAGACACCTTGCCGCCCTCGGAAGCATCTTGTCGCCATCGCAACTGTAATAAAGGGGCGCCACATTTTGGAAGAGGGGCGGCCATGAGCTTGGGCCAGTGGCGTGCGCATAAATTCACAAAGGACCAGGTCATTGCCTTGAGGGGCGCCACCCAATCGACAGGGGCGCCACCAATATTGGTGAACATTTTGCAGGGGGGGGGGGGTGCCTCTCCTTCCTCACGTGCTCGTCGTACTTTTAACATTTTGTGGGGCGCCATCACTAGCCGGAGGGGCGCCGTCACTAGCCGGAGGGGCGCTGTCACTGGCCAGAGGGGCGCCGTCACTAGCCGGAGGGGCGCCGTCACCGGCCGGGGGGCGCCGTTACTATCCGGAGGGGCGCTGTCACTCGCTGGAGGGGCGTGGTCACTGGCCGGAGGGGCGCCGTCACTGGCCGGAGGGGCGCCTCACTGGCCGGAGAGGCGCCTTCACTAGCCGGAGGGGCGCCGTCACTAGCCGGAGGGGCGCCGTTACTGGCCGGAGGGGCGCCGTCACTAGCCGGAGGGGCGCCGTCACTGGGCGGAGGGGCACCATCACTATCCGGAGGGGCGCCATCACTATCCGGAGGGGCACCGTCACTAGCCGGAGGAGCGCCGTCACTGACCGGGGGGGGGGGGCACCGTCACTGACCGGAGAGGGCAGTCACTAGTTAGAGGTCGCCGTCACTCGCCGGAGGGGCGCCGTCACTATTCGGAGGGGCGCCGTCACTGACCGGAGGGGCGCCGTCACTAGCCGGAGGGGCGCCGTCACTGGCTGCAGGGGGCGTCGGCACTGGTCGGAGGGGCGCCGTCACTGGCCGGAGTGGCGCCGTCACTGGCCGGAGGGGCGCCGTCACTGATCGACAGCTTTGCATGGGCGCCTCGGGTCCAAAGGACCAGGTCATGCCCTGAATGACCGTAAACTCGGTACGCCACTGGCTTGAGCCCTCACTGTCATAGAGGCGCACACATACTGGCGGGGCATTTTTGGTGGCTTTTTTAGTTTTTCCTTGGTTTTATTTTTTGTGTGAGTTTTTTTTAAAGGGGCGCCTCCGGCGCCCTCTCAAAACCCAGAACAGACCCACTTTTTGAGGGGGCGCCTTCGGCGCCCGCTCAAAAGTGGGAGGGGGGGGGGGGGGGGGGGGGGGGTCCGGGGCACCCGGACCCCCCCCCCCCGGTAGCGACGCCCCTGGTCGACCTGATTAAACGTAAAAGCGAAGCGATAAATTGCAAAAGCGTGCAGTGGAGCCCGGCAGTTACTGTTGAAAGGCCCAGGGTCCCTTCAGATCGTCTAGGGCCCCTTCGACCTTTTCAACGCCCTTCCGACCTGTTCAGGGACTCATCTGGGATCCGCGCAGCGAAAAGACATGATGTGGAGTGTTACTTACTCTACTTTACTCTACAAAGGCTAACTTACTCTACTCTACAGGAACAGGCGCGTAACCACCACTGGGGTCACTGGGGATCAGTCCCCAGTAACATTTTCGGATTTTAACATGACTCCTATGGGCGTTGCATGGAAATAATCGACTTCAAAGTGCACCGTCCCCACCTACTTTCGGAAGGTGGTTACGCCTATGTACAAGAACAATTAAAATCGGAGCTTTCGGGTATATTACAACACCCTGACGAAGGGTGTTACAATATACCCGAAAGCTCCGCTTTTATTTTTTTTCTTGTGGAGTAAGTACTCTTTGTATTTAATCTTCATCTGGGATATATACGTGCTGTTGGCTCTTCCGGTCTGACCAGGGACTCCTCTGACCTTCCAAGAAGCCCCTCTTGTGTGTCAAGGGGCCCATTCGGCCTGTTCAGAGGTCCTTCCGACCTGGCCAGGGACTGCGCTGGCTGCTTTGTCGCGCTGCCGACATGTTCAAGGGGCCCTCCGACCTACCCTGGGGCCCTCCGTGCTGGCTAGGGGCCAATTCGGCATGTTCAGGGGCCCTTCTTACCCGCCCAGGGGTCCTTTCGGTCTGGTCAGTGGCCCCTCCGATCTGCACAGGGGCCCTTTTAACTTTCCAGGAGCCCTCTGGTCTCTCCAGGGGCCATCCAGCATTCTAAGGGACCTTCCGACCTAACGAGGGACTGCTCTGGCTGCTTTGTCGCCTTACGACATGCGACACGACAGGCTTGCGGCCGCGGTGCCGTGGGCGGCTTGAGCGCCACCTGTGTGGGCGGGTAATTCAAGAAGTGGCTCGCATATTTATCGGACGTGATCTCTTCGGGTGTCCGGTATACATGCATGGGCGTAGGAACCGGTGGGGCCATGGCCCCTTCACCTTTCGGCCATTTTTTGTGTGGCTGAAATATGTATTTTTGCTTAGTGGGAAAAGTGTTTGATGGCAAAAGGTTCGCCAAGACGATAACAGCCCAAATCTGCAAAGAAATCTTCCACAGGGGGGTTGGAGTTCTCTCAAAACGAGATCCCAGTTTCAATGCACCCCCTCCACACACACTTTTCGTGACGTTCCTACGTCCTCGCAGGGGCGCATCCAGGGGGGGGGGGGGGCACAAGGGGCAGGGCCCCTCGGCCCCTCAGCCCATATGGAAGCGGGGGGAGCGGCCGAAGAGCCTAAAACGGCCCGGCTTACCAGGCTTAAGAGAGTCCTTGTTCGGACTTAGGGGTCCTCACTCGGCCCGAGGGAGCCCTCAGTCGGCCTGGGGTGCCCTCGGTTGCTCTAAGGGGGGCCTTGTTAGGCTTTCGGGGGCCCACGGTCGGCCTAAGGCTCTTGGTTAGCCTGAGGGGCCCCAGACGGCCTGAGGGAGCCCTTGCTAGGCTTAAGAGGGCCCCCGGTCGGCCTGAGGGACCCAGCCAGCCTAAGGGGGCCCTCGGTCGGCCTAAGAGGGTCCTAGGTCGTCCTGAGGGGCCTAGGTTGGTCGGCCTGAGGGGCCCTCGGTCAGCACCTAGTCATGGTGATCCCTGATAGACACTGGGCGCCTTCGGGGCCCTGCCTCGTCTGGGGGTCAAATCCCAGTAAACATGCCGACGTCGGGCCGACGTTGGCTACACGTCGGATATGTCCGCATATGCCGAGGTCCAGCCGAGGTCCAGCCTACGTCGGCATCTCGGTACGGGAAGCAGCTCGGCATGCCGACATCGGGCCGACGTCAGTCCGCTGTTGACCCGACGTGTAGCCGATGTTACCCAGACGTCGGCCCGCTGTTGACCGAAGTGTAGCCGACACTGAGCCGACCCATGCGAAGGTCGTGTCCCAAGCGCTCTGCCAGTAATTACAGAACGCTTTCCAAACTTCAGCAGGAATTCAAACAGTATCACATTTATCCGAACTCTTCTGTATTTACATCAAACCATCTCAAGGTCCCACAGTACATATCACGGTATAAGCGGCCTCCTATCGGCTGCCGAGAACAGTTGGCCGCGTTGTACAGTCATTGTCGCACCAGTGTTTCCACAATTTTCAAAGCCGTGGTTCAGGGTGACGGCATCTGAAAAAAGGAAAGGAGAGGGTGTCAAACAAGACATACTGAAACTGGCGTCCGGCAGATAGGCAGACAGACAAAGCAATTCAATGTAAATTAATGACAGGGCAGCGTTGTGCAGCCATTGTCGCACATGCTTTCCCAGTTTTCCACATTCTTCAAAGCTGTGCATCTGGGCGACGGCATATGAAATAAGAAAAGGAATTGTCAAACGAGACACATACTCAAACTGACAGATAGGCAGACAGGGGAGGCAATTGAATCAGAGGTGAAAAATCCTTAAGGCTGGCACCTACAAAGAGCCAGACTGACTCACTTCCATTTTTCGCACTCGGCCCGATGGCCAAGTACTCTAAAAATCAGGTTTTATCATGTCTCCGTGACTAAACAATATATGTCCTGGGATCCAAATGGGACACCAGATCCAGGTACACAACAACCAGAGGGATCCACAAAGATCCCAGATTCTGATATATTATATGCTGTGGGAGGTATAATTTATGCTGAGGAATCCAAGAGGATCCCAGATCTTATGCATTTTATGACAATGGATCCACTGGGATCGCAGATCCAACTTCGGGATCCAGGCACACGTCTCAACTACATACCAAGATTCCTTTACTAATAAGGTTTACCCACAAGGGAGAAACGACCCCCGGGTGACGTCAGAGCATTTGGCATCAATATTTTGCAATATGGTAGGCCCAGACATGTGCCATCCAGCAGATCCCAGGATCCAGCAGAGATTCAGATAGCTGTGTCCTGTGTCCCGGGATCCACATGGGACACCAGATACAGGTACACAATAAGCTGAGGGTTCCACAAAGATCCCAGATCATGATGCATTTTATGCCGTGGGATCTGCGATTTACGCAGAGGGATCCAGGAGGATCTTTATCAATTTTACGCAGAGGGATCCACTGGGATCCAATATCTTTGTGCATTTTATGCTGATTGATCCACTGGGATCCCAGATCCAACTTCGGGATCCAGGCACAAGTTTGTTGTGAATATTAAGTGAAACATTACATGACGAGTGGACATTTACACCAAATGGCAAATACAAACTTGCATGGCACTGACAAACTTTTTCGGAACATATTTCAGTTACAAAATTATAAGGGAATGTAACACAATGTATGCCAAAGCAAATATACATTGTATTACCTGGTATTGTCAGCAAGCTTATGTCGCTTTACATTCTTGTACTAGCCCTCGTATTGACAGCGGTCACAAGCTTGATGCCGCCTGTCGGGAGCTTTGCTTCTTCCTCAACTAGTTTTGTTTATTTTTAGCTTCCCTAGTAGCCAGGGGCGGAGGATAAGGGGGGCAGCTGGCCCCACTCAATAAGTGTGGGGGGGGGGGAGGGCAAACATATGATTTTGCACCCCCCATACATTTTTAAGAGGGTGCCCTCCAAGATCGAAGTGACTCGAAACGAATTTCACTCCGCTTTCAAACAAAGTGCATGTAAAGTAGTAGTAAAACAACAAAACGCAAGGCCTGAGTGGGCCCTCTGGCCGCCTGAAGGGGCAATCTGGCCGCCTGAGGGGCACTCTGGCCGCCTGAGGGGGCACTCTGACCGCCTGAGTGGGCCCTCTGGCCGCCTGAAGGGGCACTCTGGCCGCCTGAGGGGGCACTATGTCAGACTGAGGGGGCACTCTGTGGCCGCCTGAGAGAGCACTGGCCGCCTGAGGAGCACTCTAACCGCCTGAGGGGGCACTCTGACTGCCTGAGGGGGCACTTTGGCAGCCTGAGGGGGCACTCTGGCCGCCTGAGGGTCACTCTGTCCGCATGAGGGGCACTCTGGTCACCTGAGGGGCACTCTGGCAGCCTGAGGGGGCACTCTGACCGCCTGAGGCGGTACTCTGGCCGCCTGAGGGGGCACTCTGACAGCCAGAGAGGGCACTCTGACCGCCTTATGGGGGCACTCTGGCCGCCTAAGGGAGCACTCTGGCTGCCTGAGGGGTCACTCTTGCCGCCTGAGGGTCACTCTGGCAGCCTGAAGGGTCACTCTGGCAGCCTGAAGGGTCACTCTGGCAGCCTGAAGGGGCACTCTGGCAGCCTGAGGGGGCACTCTGGCCGCATGAGGGGGCACTCTGGCCGCCTGATGGGGCCCTCGGACCGCCTGAGGGGGTACTTTGGCCGCCTGAGTGGTCACTCTGGCCACCTGAGGGGTACTGGCCGCCTGAGGGGGCACTCTGGCAGCCTGAGGGGGCACTCTCGCTGCCTGAGGGGGCACTCTGGCCGCCTGAGGGGCACTCTGGCTGCCTGAGGGGGCACTCTGTCCGCCTGAGGGGGTACTTTGGCCGCCTAAGTGGTCACTCTGGCCACCTGAGGGGTACTGGCCGCCTGAGGGGGCACTCTGGCAGCCTGAGGGGGCACTCTGGCTGCCTGAGGGGGCACTCTGGCCGCCTGAGGGTCACTCTGGCTGCCTGAGGGGGCACTCTGTCCGCCTGAGGGGGTACTTTGGCCGCCTGAGTGGTCACTCTTGCCACCTGAGGGGTACTGGCCGCCTGAGGGGGCACTCTGGCAGCCTGAGGGGGCACTCTGGCTGCCTGAGGGGGCACTCTGGCCGCCTGAGGGGCACTCTGGCCGCCTGTGGGGCACTCTGACCGCCTGAGGGGGCACTCTGGCCGCCTGAAGGGCACTCTGGCCGCCTGACGGGGCACTCTGGCCACCTGAGGCCGCCCTGAGGGAGTCGGGATCCGCTTCCATAGGCGGTGGAACAGGGGGAGAGCAGCGGATCCAGGGGGGGGGGGGGCATGGGCTATGGCCCTTCAAAGGTCCTGAAACTATGATTTTGCCCCCCCCCCAAACGGTCGGACATACAGTTCTACAAATTGCCTTTGTAGTAGTCAAAATCCAGCTACCCAGTTAAAAACTTGAAATTTATCGCCGCTTCGCGGCATGGCACACCATTCACAATTGCATATATAAATTTGGAAAATGGGAAAATGAATTCCTTAAGTGTCTGGCAGAGGCTCTCCTTGGCGGTACCTAATTGCTAGCCCCATTGCCCACTCCTTTCATAAAATATTAACTTTCTAGCGGGCCACATGTTTAGCTACTCTGCCGAGTTCCGAAAAAAGGCGACGCGAACGCATAAACGCGGACATCGGCACCCGAAAGCTGATCCAGCGGTGCCCAATTTGCTGGACCGAAGAGCTAATAGTGGGACCAGGCCAGGACCATCTCCCCAAGTCGTCTCACCCCAGGCTCCTCCAGATCCACAGGGACAATTTGTGCGCGGAAAAGTCGTTCTGGCTCTTGCTGCTTTCAAACCATTTGCACTGTTACCAGTTGTTTGTTACAGTTCGGTAAATGTGTATACAGTTATTATTAGCATATGTACTATTGAGCGCTGACTGTCACCGGTCATCGTCTTCGTGATCGACTATCCAAGGAATATGTATATGAAAAGTACCTTAATTTCAATATTTTGCATCATACCGTGATGTGCAACAAGGAATAGGGGTTATACCTGAGGCTTGGCTCCACTCACGGTCTGGTTCCAATATTACAATTTCGTTTTCCACGACCTAAAATTAATATTTTAAAAAATATAAAAAATGATCGGTGGTCACGTCAGTGGCCATCGTCATCGTTTTCGGTTCGTTGTAACGGTGAATTGAATTAATAACATTTTTAGCTCCTTATCCTCTAAAGACCCATCGCCTATATTTCTGGGTTGTATCAGGCAAACCCGTACAATTTCGCGCCGCTTGGCGGCGCTAAATAACAAATATCTGCTATAACATGAAACCCACATTAAAAATTGCTGCAAAGGCATAACAATACACGCATACAAATGGGGCTACATTTTTTTTCGTCATTTCAGCCGACCCCCACTAAAAAATTATCGGCGACGCTCCTGCCTACCCCTCCCCCCCCCCCCCTGTCAACAACTTTCTCGCTGACGGCTAACGGCCTGCTACCCCCCCGCTCAACATCTTTTTGGAAATACGCCACTGAATTTGCCCCCCCCCCCCAAAAAAAAAACATCCGCCGGGGGCACCGCGCACCCTTGAATCCAGGAGGGGGAGGCGGGGCACCAATGCCTTGGTACCCCCATCCAATTGCTGAAACCCCACCTATTTTGAGAGAAATGGTGTAAAATTTAGAGACAGAAAAACGTGCCGCTTCGCGGCGCATATTAGATATGTGTGTCCTGATAAATCCTCGATGTCAGGATGCTTGTTGACTATCGATTTTTTGTCGCGAACGAAACCATAGTGGCCGCCGCATATTAGAGAATAGTGCCCGCCGTTTGGGCTTTTTTATAATGTGAACTGTGGTTCATGGTTGGAAATCCATGAAACTTATTTAAAACTGGTAAGCAACTGCACCCAAGCTGTTATAATTCTGCAAAAAAAGTAGAAAATATCACATTTTTGTGCCACTGGGGCGAAATTCCTTCTATCTTTTCGGTGGAAGAATCTCATTGAGTGGCTGCATTGGTAGCCTTGGGCTGAATTACATTTTTGAATGAATTAAATGAAAATAATCCCATTTTTGAGGGCCTTGTTATCCAGACGAAAAATAAAGCAAAAAAATGCGCGCCGCTGCGCGGCGCAAATCATTCAGTGTTCTTTTCCAGTACAAAATGGTCGAATATAGACACTGGCGTCCCCAGGGGAGGGGGAGGAGGCAGGGGCGGCGGAAGAGGGGGGGGGGGGCGCAGTTGCCCCCCAAATCAGCCGAGGAGCGCTTTGTGTTTGGCAGGGGCTGCGGATTCCAAGAGAACGCCAAGGCCAAGGGAAGCCAAGGGGGCCTCTGGACGCCTGAAGGGGCACTCTGGCTGCCTGAGGGAGCGCTCTGGTCGCCTGAGGGGGCGCTCTGGGTGCCTGAGGGGGCACTCTGGCTGCATGAGGGGCGCTCTGGCAACCTGAGGGGGCGCTCTGGCCGCCTGAGGGGGCGCTCTGGCCGCCTGAAGGGGCGCTCTGGCTGCCTGAGGGGGCGCTCTGGCCGCCTGAGGGGGGCGCTCTGGCTGCATGAGGGGCGCTCTAGCAACCTGAGGGGGCGCTCTGGCCGCCTGAGGGGGCGCTCTGGCCGCATGAGGGGGCGCTCTGGCCACCTGAGGGGGCGCTCTGGCCACCTGAGGGGGCGCTCTGGCCACCTGAGGGGGCGCTCTGGCCACATGAGGGGGCGCTCTAGCCGCCTGAGGGGGCGCTCTGGCTGCCTGAGGGGCGCTCTGGCTGCCTGATGGGGGCGCTCTGGCCGCCTGAGCGGGCGCTCTGGCTGCCTGAGGGGCGCTCTGGCTGCCCGAGGGGGCGCTCTGGCCGCATGAGGGGGGCTCTTGCCACATGAGGGCCGCTCTGGCAGCCTGAGGGGGCGCTCTGGCAGTGGCGGCGGAAGAGGAGGGGGGGGGGGGGGGCAGGGGGAAGGAGGCAGTTCCCCCAAACTCAGCCGAGGGGAGCTTTGTGTTTGGCAGGGGCTGCTGGCCTGAGAGGGGGCACTCTGTCGCCTGAGAGGGGGCGCTCTGGCCGCCTGAGAAAAGGCGCTCGGGCCGCCTGAGAGGAGGCGCTCAGGCCGCCTGAGAGGGGGTGCTCTGTCTGCTTGAAAGGGGGCGCTCTGGCCGCCTGAGAGGGGGCGCTCTGGCCGCCTGAGAAAGGGTGTTCGGGCCGCCTGAGAGGAGGCGCTCTGGCCGCCTGAGAAGAGGTGCTCTGGCTGCTTGAAAGGGGGCGCTCTGGCCACCTGAGAGGGGGCGCTCTGGCCGGAGGAGAAGGGGTGCTCTGGGCGCCTGAGAGGCGTTGTGACGTTTCACGCCCCCTCTGGCCGCCTGAGAGGGGGCGCTCTGGCCGCCTGAGAAAGGGTGTTCGGGCCGCCTGAGAGGAGGCGCTCTGGCCGCCTGAGAAGAGGTGCTCTGGCTGCTTGAAAGGGGCGCTCTGGCCACCTGAGAGGGGGCGCTCTGGCCGGAGGAGAAGGGGTGCTCTGGGCGCCTGAGAGGGTGTGCTCTGGTTGCCTGGGAGGGGGCGCTCTGGCCGCTTGAGAGGGCCGCTCTGAACGCCTGAGAAGGGGCGCTCTGGCCGCCTGAAAGAGGGCCTCTGGCTGCCTGAGAGGGGTCGCTCTGGCCACCTGAGTGGGGGCGCTCTGGACGCCTGAGTGGGCGCTCTGGCCGCCTGAGATGGGCCGCTCTGTCCGCCTGAGGGGACTCTTTGGCCGCCTGAGGGGCGCTCTGGCCGCCTTTGTTTCAAGGCCTCATCTTACATGGATGTGAAAGGAAATAGTATCCGTTCACGAAAACACATGCTAATTTGGATCAAGCAATATGCCAAACGTTTATATTTGATACACAAAAGCTTATACTTCAACAGACCATGATTTAGCAGACTTGTAAATTGTCAGGTAGAAGCAAGGTCGATTGAAACCCTGGCGGATCTTTAGATACAAATATATTATTTAATGATCAGCAAGGCAAGAAAACATTCCCTTTCGTTAGACAAAACGGTTGTTTATATCTATGCGAAGTTAAAGTTTCATCCGATTCTATCCAGTTTATGAAACACTTGTTTATGTTCTACTTCGAATTTTCTGTGACGTATCACGCATCCCTATTTCAAAGACAGGATAAACCATAAAATATGTTACAAGGCTTTGTGAAAACAAAAATTGGATCCGTTAGAATGGTTTTGTTAAGAACTTCTTTTTTTTGTCAGCGTTCGTACGTGTTGTTGGAACGTCTTTATATCAGTATATTTTTGGGATCCGTTGGAACGGTTTCGTTGGAACGTTTTCTTTTGCAGCCTTCGTACGGTTGTTGGCACGGCTTTTCTTCGTATATTTTGACAATGCAAGGGGCGGGGCCGATGGGGCCGCATTTGGAAGCGTTCGTACGTGGATCCGTTGGAACGTTTTTTCTTCTCTCGTTGGAACGTTTTTTTCTTCAGTGTTCGTTCGTGTTGTTGGAACGTTTTTCTCCGTATTTTTTACAATTGCAAGGGGCGGGGCCGCGCAAATACATCGGAAAACTTATTTACGACTTATCTACGAGATGGTCTGGGGGTCCGGGGGTGGAGACAGCTCCCCCCGTAGGTCACAGCGCGGGGAGCGAATGCGAGCGGGTGTTCTAAACGTGGGTCCCTGTGGCCGTAATTGCTGTAAAGTTTAGGCCAGGTTCGATTATGTTATAACAATTTTGTAATTACAATTTTGTAATCACAGTTTTGTAATTACAATTTTGTAATCACAATTTTGTAACTACATTTTTGTATTCCAATGTTTTGATAACATATCGAAACCAGCGCAAATTAGTCTGCCTACACATTGTTATTTATCATGAAGGCATATAATGTTTCATCACTCTATCTTTTGCGAATATGTACCAAACTTCTATGAACAATCAACTCTCATTTGAACAAAGTGCATTGAAATCAGCAGTTTAACTTGGCCCGGACGGCGAACTATTTAGTGTTCACGACTTATTTGTAAAAAAATCCCATCGATTTGCAACAAACAGGTATTTAATATATTACAGTGCACACATGAAACATTTATCTAAACCGTTTATTCATAATCAATCAATAAACGTTTCAGAAAACCGTGATGCATTCCGCGGATTAACTTGGCCAAGGATGGCGATATATTTAGTGTATGCGATTTGTTTCATTGACCGATCAGGGACGTTGTCACGCTTCTTGGAGCACTTACTTCATTGCTGGCCCTGTGACTTGTTTACAAATAACATTCAAACCAGAGATAGTGATAGAGATAGAGATAGTGTCACCATATGTTAGTACATATTTTTTAATTTCCCATAATTTAATTTTTGCAATAGAAAATGTTGTTAGTTCACTTTTAAATTGAGGCACGATCAATTTGAAACCACACATGTGCAGGGGCGGATCCAGTTGGGGGGCAAAGGGGTCATGTCCCCCCCCCAAAGGTCCTGATACTATGCCCCCCCCCCCCACGGTCGGACGTACAGTTGTAAAAATTGACTTTGCAGCAGTCAAAATTTAGCTATCCACAGTGAAAAACTTGCAAATTTATCGCCGCTTCGCGGCATGACACAATGCGCAATTGCTTATACAAATTTGGAAAATGGGAAAATAAATAAATTAAGTGTCTGGCAGTCTTTCCTTGACGGTACCTAATTGCTAGCCCCAGGGCCCATTCCCTTCATACAATATTAACTTTCAAGCGGGCTACATGTTTAGCTAGTCTGCCGAGTTCCGAAAAAAGGCGACGCGAACGCAAGGACACAGACATCGGCACCCGGTAGCTGCTTCAGCGGTGCCCAGCTTGCTGGACCGAAGAGCTAATAGTGGGGACCAGGCCAGGACCATCTCCCCCCAGGCTCCTCCAGATACACAGGGACCATTTATGCGCGGAAACGTCGTTCTTTCCCTTTGCTGTTTTCAAACCATTTGCACTGTTACTAGTTGTGTGTTACAGGTTGGTTCATATGTATACAGCTATTATTATCATATGTATTATTGAGCGCTTACTGCCACCGGTCATTGTGATTTACTATCCGAGGCTAATGTATATGAAAAACTACCTTCATTTCAATATTTTTCATCATACCGAGATGTGTAACCAGGAAAAGGGGTTACCTGAGGCTTGGCTCCACTTACGGTCTGGCTCCAATATGAAAATTTCGTTTTCCACGACCTAGAATTAACATTTTCACGCCGCTTCGCAGCGTCACATCGGTGGCCATCGTCATAACGAAGCCATCGTCATCGTCTTTGGTTCGTTGTAGCGGTGAATTGAATGAATAACATGTTTAGCTTCATATTCTCTACAGGCCTATGTGTCTGGGTTTTATCAGGCAAACGAGTACAAATTTCGCGCCGCTTGGCGGCGCTAAATAGCAAGTATGTACCTACTAAAACATGAAAGAACACATTAAAAATGCTGCGAAGGCCTAAATACACGCATACAAAATGGTTAGTTTTTCTTTCGTCATTTTAGCCGACCCCCCATTCAAAAATTATCGGCGACGCCCCTGGGTACAGCTGACAATTGACATCGTTTTGCTCAGTGTAAGGCAATGTCGGAACAATACAAACTGCAAGCTGACGATCTTTCCTTTTTCGATATCCCAAAAGGCCTAAAAGCTAAAAAAAAGAAAGAAAAGACATCGTGTAGTTGCAAAATAAAGTGGGCCAAATCCGGGAAGAAATTCGAAATTGGGGGTAGGTAAGGTCCTCTAAAAACGGTTTGCCCCCCCCCCAAACAAAACAAACGGCCGGGTGGATCCGCCCTTGTACATGTGTCACAGAAAAATGCAGGTAATTAAATCAAAAGGTGAATATTTCACTTTAATACATGCTTTTTATTTAGTTTGTCCCAGGGAAGCGCCATTTACTTTGTACATCTCCATTCAGCTGAACGGTCCTAAAATTATGCATACTAGGATATAACCACGGTAAAACTATTGAATATGTTACTAATTATTGGGACACAGTCAATGCACACGTGTGCGCACGTACCGTTTCATATTTCAAACCTGTTTTAGCTTTATCAGAGCGCGCCCGCTCGGTCATCGCCCAAAAAAGCGTTTTACTGGTTTAATATTGTGGCCTAAATCCGAGGAGATATCATTTAGCGCTATTTTTTTGGGGGGGGGGGGCTAGATTAGCTTGGCCCGAGGGGGCGCCCTGGGTTTCCTTGCCCCCCCCCCCCATCCGAAAATACCTTCCGCCGCCACTGATCCTACGTTACTTGCCGGAATACCCAATGTCATGCAAAAGTATCCACATGCCTTCAGATTCCAGTAACCAGTCAGTCGCACCCACCCAACTCTTCCTCGCGGCACCGCCGGCCGCGAGCAAACAAGGGGAGAACCGTACACCGGCTGGGCGGCGTCGGGTTCTCCCTTCACCGCCCAGCCGCCGGCCGCGAGCAAACAAGGGGAGAACCTTAAACCGGCTGGGCGGTGTCGGGTTCTCCCTTCACCGCCCAGCCGCCGGCCGGGAGCAAACAAGGGTCGAACCTTACACCGGCTGGGCGGTGTCGGGTTCTCCCTTCACCGCCCAGCCGCTATATGTAATATTTTTGTTGTTGTGAAATGTTCATTGGGTTTTCGTTCATTGCGTTGACTGTTAGGTTGTTTCCGTTTAATTCTCTTTTTCGCCGGATGTTTTCGTTCGCCTTTTTTTCTGCCTCGGTGTGAATCAATTTTGTTTGGTCGTGGTCAGCAGTGCTCAATGCGTCGTTTTGACAACTCATTGAAATACAGAGATGCATTGATTGCACGTGATATGTTTATTTCAAACCGCATGAACTTTGCCCATTTCTGTTAATCATATCCAAAATCCTAAACGCAGCGTTCCCAATAGGGGGAGCAGTCAGTCACCCTACCTAGGGCCCTTGGCCCCTGGGGTTGCCCCCCCCCGAATAAAAAAAAACGCATCTAATTTATCACATTACTATTTTTAAACCCAAGAAAACATTGCACTAGGTGGGTCAGAATACAGCACAATACCGCTCATTATGACCGCGCTGACCACGGCTAGCAGTCGCTCCAGCTATAGCAGGCGCTCCAGGCGACGGCTAGCAGCCCCTGGGCAGGCTGGAGGGCCCCGTTCACAGACTCAATGGCCTTCTGGATAAGGTCGAGAGGCCCCTTAACAGACTCAATGGCCTTTCGGCAAGTCGAGAGGCCCCTGGGAATACTCTAATAGCCCCTGGGCAGGTTCAAGAGGCCCCTGAGCAGACTAATGGCCCCTAGGCAGGTTCAAGAGGCCCTTGAACAGACCCAATGGGTCCCTGGGCAAACTTGAGAGGCCCCTTGGCAGGTTCGAGAGGCCCCTGAACAGACTGAATGTGTCCCTGGGCAAGCTCAAGCGGCCCCTGTGCAAGCTCAAGAGGCCCCTGGGCAAGCTCAAGAGGCCCCTGGGCAGGCTCAAGAGGCCCCTGGGCCTGGACAGGCTTTAATGGCCCCTGGGCAGATTCGAGGGACCCCTGAACAAGCTCGATGGGTCCCTGGGAAGACCAATGGGCCCCTGGGCAGCTTCGAGAGGCCCCTGGACAGACTAATGAGGCCCCTGGACAGACTGGACAGCCCCTGGGCAGGCTCGAGAGGTCCCTGAACATACTCAATGGGCCCTTGGACATGCTCGCGAGGCCACTGGGCAGTTTGTTGGGGCTTGGATGGGCTCAATTGGCCCCTGGACAAGTGGACAAGCTCTAGAGGCCCCTGTGCAGTTTTTGGGCCCCTGAGTGGCCTCAATGGGCCCCTGGGCATGCTCTCAGGGTCCCTGGACAGGTATGTGCGCCCTGAAGTGGGCTCAATGGCACCTGGACATGCTCGAGAGGCCCCTGAGTGGGCTCAATGGGCCCCTGGACATGCTCTCAGGGTCCCTGGACAGGTATGTGCGCCCTGAAGTGGGCTCAATGGCACCTGGACATGCTCGAGAGGCCCCTGAGTGGGCTCAATGGGCCCCCTGGACATGCCCAAGAGGCCCCCTGGGCTGGCTGCGAAAGCCCTTCAGTGTCTGAGGGCCCTTGACATGCACCAGAGTGACCCTTGCCTAGTTTGAAGGGCTCCTCTGTGGCTTTTTGAAAGCCATTTAGCTAATGCAAATGGTATCTGGGACAAGTTCGGTAGGGCCCCTGCGACCCGTAAGAAGGGGGGGGGGGGGGCAATTGCCCCCCTTGCCCCCCGCCCCTGGCTGCGCCTCTGTTACAGCCCCCCCTCGCAACCCCAAATGCAGTGCAAGTGGCGGTATTCTACTGCAAATGCCATTAAAATGTTATTGGCAAAAAACTGAAGTATTAAAAAATAAAATAAAATATTTTTAGAAACATTACGTTTGTATTTGTTTCCTATCACGAGATAAATAGTGAACCTTTAATATGAAACCCCAAAAATTTCCGTTTTTGACGGGGAAGGGGCATAGGCACAAATAAATGCAAAAATGTGACATACAAAAAATCGAAAGTCAAAAGATTGAAAATCGGAGATGATCAAAATGTTGCCCAGTTCTGACCTTGGTGGCATAGTGGGGGAGAAATATATATTTAGAGCACTAATTACTGCAGTATTGACTGACAGGGTGCACTAAAATTAGATTCACGACTGTGGCCTTGGTTTCAATACATTGCTCTAAAATTATGTTCACGACTGTGGCCTTGGTTTCAATGCATTTCAATGCATTTTGATGCTCAAATTTGCAACCATAGTGTCAGGGGCCAGTATCAGTTGATGGCGTAGTGGGAGAGAAATATAAATTTAGACCACTCTAAAATTAGATTAATTACTGTGGCCTTGGTTTCAATGCTCCAATTATAGAACGGCCGGTAGCGTGTATTTTTGCAAGTCTAGCTGATGGGTTGTAAGCCACCTGGGTGTGTTTTGGCTCCCAAGCAGACTGGTTATTGATTCAACTTTTTTGGATCAATAAAACATTGTTACCGCAATACTATTTCAGTATAAATGAATGTAGTCACCAGACTGGTTATTGATTCAACTTTTTTGGAACGATTCAATAATGATTCATTTTGGAATCTGAATGATTCAATCACCGTTCGATTCACGGAGAAATTTTTGAGAATTGATTCTTTCCGAGTCAAAGAATCAAAACAAATATTTTTATCGATTCACGTTCGATTCAACATTTAAATATATGTGGTGAATTTATGTCAAATCAATAAAAATGGAAACATACATGTATCTGATCATTAAAACATTGTTGCAGCAATACTATTCCAGTATAAATGAGTGTAGCCACTGGGACTGCATTTATTTGCACAATTTACCATTGTACTTGAATCGTTAAGAATCGTTAAATCCTTTGATTCAATCAGCCTTGATTTGATGCAGGATTTGATTCAATCACAATTCATGAATCAAAAGATGTGGTGGTGAATCAATTATTGTTTGATTCAAGGAATTTCGATTGAACGATTCCAATCAATTCAATCAGTGTCGAATCAATAACCAGTCTGCTCCCAAGACGCCGCCAGGTACTTAATTTTCCGGGCAACGCCGGGTACTCCAGCCAGTGCTCATATCAAAGGGCGCAGTGCACACCGACCTGCGGTAGTATGCAGAAAATTGCTCGTATCAAACTGCACACCGAGTACCGACCGGCGGTAACCAGTGTCATATCAACAATATGTAGTGTTCAGTGCTGGCTACACCAGTCCTATGTAGAGCCTATGTAGAGCCTATGTAGAGCCTAGCCTAGAGCCTACGAGGGTTACCTATGGGCAACCCTCGTAGAGCCGGCCACAGTAGCGCAGCTATGACCATTGGAGCGTCACGTGGACGCCGCGGCGCGCCAGCAGCGCCTCCAGGTGGCGCCAGCCTCGCTCGTCCAGCGAGGGCGGGTCCAGCACGGTGGCGCGTCGAAGCGCCGGCATCAGGCGCGCCAGCTGCGCCAGGCAGCGGCTGTCGCACCAGCCGACCGTCAACTGACGCAGCGCCGGCAGCGGCGGCACGTCAGCCGACTCCAGCTCGGCGCCCTGCTCGGCCAGCAGCACCGGGTCGAGTCGCAGCTGCTCCAGCGTCGGGCACGCCGCCGCCAGCTGACGCAGACGGACACAGCCGAAACTCTGCCTGTAGTTGGTCAGACGCGGCAGTGGCCGCTGCAGGATAGCCGGCTCCTCCCAGCCGCCGCCCCCGCCGCCGCCAGTCAGGTGCACACTGAGCCGCTCCAGGCAGGGAAACCAGAGCGGCGGCGGCCCGCTGGCAGACGGCAGCGCCCCTCCCATCTCGGAGCACTGCACGGCCAGCGTCTGCAGCTGCGGGAAGTGCCGGTTGATGAGCGCCACGTCCACCGTGTCGTGGCAGATCTGGAGCCGGCAGACCTGGTCGGAGGGCAGCGCGGCCAGCCGGCGCCGCAGCACCGTACGCACCATACTGCGGAGGGAGAGCCGCCGTGCCGCTCCGCTCTTCGGCAGCGTCAGACTGCAGCCCATCAGACGGAGCGTGTGCAGCCGGGGCGCGGCGGTGCGCACCACGGCCGCCGCCGTGGGGCAGACGTGCTCCAGCCGTGCCGTCTCCAGCCAGGGCAGCTGCGGCCCGACTCGGGACCGGCAGCAGCAGCGCTCCTCCGTCTGTCCGGCGGCGGGGGCCCGGCCGGCCAGTGTCAGCTGCTGCACCCCCGGAAACAGCCGGCCCAGTGCGGCCACGTCCCAGCAGCCGCCCGGCCGGTCACAGCTGAGCTCCAGCCGGCGCAGCGCGGGGACCGCCCGGTCGGCAAGGGCCGACCGGATCAGGTCGGGGCTCTCCAGCCGCACGCTGAGTTGCTCCAGGAGGGGGCATTGAGTGAGCAGCCGGCACAGCGCCACCCCGGCCAGACAGTGTCGGCTGCCATCCTGGAACACGCGTAACTGCCGACTGCCGACAGCCAGCCGCACGATCTCCTCGTACCCCTCGCAGGTCTCGGCGCCATCACAGTCGCAGGTGACGTCACAGACCAGCAGCTGCAGGCGCGGCGCGCGGAGGCGGAGGGCGGCGGCGCGCGCCCTGGAGCCGGCCGCCTTGCCGGCGAGTCGCGCGTCCGTCTGTCGTGGGGAGGTGAGGCAGTACAGCTGCGGCAGGTCGGCCGCGGTTGGCCGGCGGCGGCGCAGCAGCCGCGCCGTCAGCCGGTCAGAGACGCTTGGTGGCAGCAGGTCAAACGGCCCGGCCGGCCGCAGTCGGCCCAGCTCAGCCTCCATCAGGTCGGCCAGCGGGGCCGTCAGCGCCGACAGGTGCCGCTCCACGGCCGCCTCGCAGAGGGCCACCAGCGCCGCCGGGCCGCCTTCCGAGCCAGGCTCCGGCGTGACAGCCGGCGGCACCTTGTCGGCACAGATCAGAGCCGGGTCCGAGTCCGGCGGGTCAAACCAGGGTGCGTCCAGAGGCGTCATATCGACCGGTACAGCTCACCCACTGTCGACCGGTACAGCTCACCCACTGTCGACCGGTACAGCTCACCCACTGTCGACCGGTACAGCTCACCCACTGTCGACCGGTACAGCTCACCCACTGTCGACCGGTACAGCTCACCCACTGTCGACCGGTACAGCTCACCCACTGTCGACCGGTACAGCTCACCCACTGTCGACCGGTACAGCTCACCCACTGTCGACCGGTACAGCTCACCCACTGTCGACCGGTACAGCTCACCCACTGTCGACCGGTACAGCTCACCCACTGTCGACCGGTACAGCTCACCCACTGTCGACCGGTACAGCTCACCCACTATCGACCGGTACAGCTCACCCACTGTCGACCGGTACAGCTCACCCACTGTCGACCAGTACAGCTCACCCACTGTCGGCACGGAGCAGCTCACACACTGTCGGCACGGAGCCGTGTGTTCGACTTCCAACCGTGTCAGATGGACCGGGTGTGACCCCCGGAGCTGTGTCGGACGGATGACACTCCCGGAGCTGTGTCGGACGGATGGCACTCCCAGCAGGGTGGAGCCGCCCGCGGGTCGCTCGGCGTGCTGCACACTGCCGACACAGAGCCGCCTGGTCCCCAGCCAGGGTGCCGTGCCGGTACTGCGCGTCAGCTTTTCTTTTCTTTTGTTTTGTTAAGTTTAAGGCACTTCGGCCCACTCGGACCATTGCGTGCCTGTGATGAATCATTTGTATTTAAATATGTCTAAGTGTCGGTCATAGAAAAATGGCGAGTTTGTTTCGTTTCAAACTAAATATTTAGTAAATAATGAAAAGTAGCCGTAACAGATATGGGTGTTCATTACCGAGTAATGAGGGCAGTGCTAATGTATGGAAGATGGTTTGCCTTGGGGTATAAATGTCGGACGAAGGAAATTTGTCTATATTTATATATTTATGTATATATATATATACCATATACTATATACTATATACTATATACTACATACTATATACCATATTATATATTATATATACTATCTTCTATATACTATATTATATAGTATATATGTCTATATATCTAGCAGAGAGACAAGTCAATGGTGGGCTATTGGTGGAATGTAACGAGGAAACGAGATGGATCGAGCCCGACCCAATGCTACACGTATAGCAGGACGTGTCGGCCGCTCCTGATTCGTGTTAGTACGCTGTGGGGCTTGAGGTGAGGGCTGTATTTTGGGAGTCTGGTCGTCACGGGCCGGTCGTGTGCCGCTCTCCTGCCGGCGGTGTGTATGGGCCGAGCCCAAACGAACCATAGCCTGCGGTGCGAGCCTGTCACGGCCAGGCCGAGTGCTGGCGCACCGGGTCACGAGCGGCGGCTCAAGGGCCGGAGAAGCGGTGGTCGTGGTGCTGGTTTCCACTGTGGCTGGTCTGAGAGGTGCCAACAGTTTGAGGGGAGGGAGCTGAGGTAAGGACTCAGTTTGAGTTTCACATGTGGCCGTTTGCTTTTTCGTTACCTGTCTTGTAAGTCAGAGAGGGCGTCTTGTCTTCTACCGCGCGACGTGCCTGTGGGTATGCCATGTTGGAAGATGCCTTCAGGGCGCAAATCTCCTTCTCCTTCTTCCACATGGGACACTGAGTGGAGGTCACGATGTGGTCTGTGGATCCACACAGTGGCGCACACAGGGGGGGGGGGTCAAAGGGGTCAGCTGACCCCCCCCCCCGAAATTTATAAGGGGCCCGCATCAAAAGGACCCGTATTCTGTCCCATACCTGGCAGGGGCCCGGTCTTGGCAAGGCCCGATCGAGGCAGGGACCCGGTGCTGGCAAAGGCGTGGCATGGGGTCCGGTCAGGACGAGGGCCCGGTCACAACAGGGCCCGGTCCTTGCATATTATTTGATACGGGCCCCTTCCTGATAGGGGCCCGTTCCTGGTAGGGGCCCGTTCCTGATAGGGGCCCGCTCAAGACAGGGTCCCGGTGCTGGCAGAGGCGTGATATGGGGTCCGGTCAGGTCGAGGGCCCGGTCACAGCAGGGCCCGGTCCTTGCAAATTATTGATTCGGGCCCGTTCTTGGTCAGGCCCGATCGAGGCAGGGGCCCGGTGCTGGAAAAGGCGTGTTATGGGGCCCGGTCAGGACGAGAACCCGGTCACAACAGGGTCCGGTCCTGGGAGATTCTTGATGTGGGCCCGTTTCGGGTAGGAGCCCGGTTTTGGTCAGGCCCGATCGAGGCAGGGGCCCGCTGTTGGCAAAGGCGTGATATGGGGTCCGGTCAGAACGAGGGCCCGGTCACAACAGGGCCCGGTCCCTGCATATTCTTGATACGAGCCCGTTTCTGGTAAGGGCATGGTATTGGTCAGTCCCGATCGAAGCAGGGGCCCTGTGCTGGCAAAGGCGTGGCATGTGGCCCAGTCAGGACGAGGGCCCGGTAACAACAACAGGGCCCGGTCCTCGCATATTCTTGATACGGGCTCGTTTCTGGTAGGGTTCCGGTCTTGGTTAGGTCCGATCGAGGCACGGGCCCGGTGCTGGCAAAGGCGTGATATTGGGCCCGGTCAGGACGAGGGCCCGGTCACAACAGGGCCCAGCCTTGCATATTCTTGATACGGGCCCGTTTCTGGTAGGGGTCTGTTCGGATCTGTCCCCCGTGCTTCTCTCATTTTGACCAAACTCCAGAAAGCCTATGCGCAGCTTCCCGACAGCTATGCAGAAACTGGTGGACACAAGACCCTGGATCCGTTGGTTGTCTTCCCAAGTCATGCGCGAGATCGTCTCCACATTTGTTGCGATACTGTATGTTGTAAAAATCAGCTATGTATCGCGCCAACTGATCACACATACCAGCTACGAAAATACCGTATCGGTTCAACACTTCTGCGTGTTGTCATTGACTTCATTTCGTCAACTCTCGACAGTTGTACCGCACATCAGTAGCAGACGCACCTAAAATTCGCACATCAGTAGCACACGCAGTCACCTTACACGACATTGACAAGATAATTATCATGTCTCAGATCCCATGCTGTAGGGGCCCGCTCAAAAACAAGTGACCGAAATCCGCGAAGTTTTCTATTAAAAAAAGTTGGGGGCCCGTGCACAAGGGGCCCGCTTTTAGAGCTCTGACCCCCCCCAAATGGAATCCTGCGCGCGCCACTGGATCCACAGCTCAGGCACTTGGCTGGTGCGGAACAGGCAGAGCCGTCGTGCGGCGCTGCACCGCACTTGTGGCACCGGGCCTCCTGCTCAGACCGGGCCTCCTGCTGGTCAATGATTCATATTTGTCATGAATCGATTGACAGTGATTCACGGACCATAATGAATGATTCAATCATGATTCAATCACTATACATTACCGTAATGAATGATTCAATCATGATTCAATCACTCAACATTACCATAATTAATGATTCAATCATGATTCAATCACTCAACATTAACATAATGAATGATTCAATCTTGATTCAATCACTCAACATTAAAGGAAAGTGTCGACTCCTTTGTCTAACTCCTTTGATTTTGAATGTGCGACTCTAAGATTGTATGAGCGTGATAAGGAGGCTATGCTCTACCTGTGTGCCATTTTTCATGCAAACCAGAATAGTCTGCTGTTTGACCTTAAACATATGACCTGCTCTAAATCCTTTGATTTTGAATGTGCGACTCTAAGATTTCATGAGCGTGATAAGGAGGTTATGTTCTACCAGTGTGCTAATTTCCATGCACATCGGAATAGTCCGCTGTTTGACCTTAAACCTATCTGACCTGCTCTAACTCCTTTGATTTTGAATGTGCGACTCTAAGATTTTACCAGAATGATCACTAGGTCTGTGTGTGTTCCAATTTTGAAGCTAATCCAAATAGTCCGCGAATGTGTTTCCGAATGTGAATGTGAATGTGAACCAATTTGACACGCGTGTTGTTTATTTTGATTATAAAATGATATTTATAATATGTATTATAATTGCAAATTCCAAGTTCCAAAAGAATTAAAATGATTTTACGTTTCGCCTTTTTAAGCGAATAGAACATTTATTTTGATTTTGCATTAGGTATTATTTTTTATAAAGCATGTGGAATAAAGCGGCGCCGATGCGACAATGATATTTGGGACATCCGGAGGTCATGCAAATGTTTGTTTATGATTTAGTTTTTGATATGGTATAGCCTAGAAATTAGGAAAAGGTGAGTACCTTTTGATAATTTTACGTGTGAAAAATGTGTGCGTTTACTGCAGACTGGTTATTGATTCGACATTGATTGAATCGATTGGAATCGTTCAATCAAAATTAATTGAATCAAAACATAATTGATTCACCACCAGATATTTTGATTCATGAATCGTGATTGAATCAAAACCTGTCATTGTCTAGCGCGGATCTAGGGGGCTAGAGCCCCCTAGATCCGCGCCTGCTATCAGTCAGCCGGAAGGGCCCACAGTCTGCCTGAGGGGGCTCTCGGTCGGCCTGAGGGGATACTCACTTGGCTTGAGTGGGCCCTCCCTCAAATCAAATCAAGGCTGATTGAATCAAAAGATTTAACGATTCAAGTACACTGGTAAATTGCCCAAATACATGTAGTCCCAGTGGCTACATTCAATTATACTGAAATACTATTGCTGTACCAATGTTTTAATGATCATATATATGCATGTTTCCATTTTTATTGATTTTACATAAATTCACCTCATATATTCAAATGTTGAATCAAACGTGAATCAATTAAAATATTTGTTTTGATTCTTTGAACCAGAATGAATCAATTCTCAAAATTGTATCCGTGAATCGAACGGTGATTGAATCATTCAGATTCTAAAATGAATCATGATTGAATCGTTTCAAAAAAGTTGAATCAATAACCAGTCTGGACTTTACTGTGTGGTTTATGAATCAAAGTATGAGTTAGTTACCTTTCCTAAGTATTTAGGTGCCTACCCCTAACCCTACCAGTACCAACGTAGGTATACGTACCTAGTTAGGGCTGATTGAACAGTGGCTTTGTGCCCACTGGAGTTGGACACAAAGCCTCGCTTTCTTCATGAATATATGAATTACAGGGCTACAGCTCAGGACACAGAGCTCATATAATTGGCCATTAAGTCCACAGGGCACAGATAAATGCTGGGCCGCTGACATATTTTTTTGGACAGTTTATGCTGTTCGACCAAAAAAGAATGATTCTTTGAGCAATGAATGATTCAATCAGCCTATTTTCTCTGTATGAATGATTCAATCAGTGACTCACAACAGGTTTGCGCATGAGGTGAATCGATTCATGAGTCATTCATTTGAAATAAGAATGATTCAATCAAAAGTAGTCGATTCACATTGAATCATTGACAAGTCTGCTCCTGCTTACAAAATTTGACGCTGTGGCCAAATTTTTGGCATTTGTAGCAGCGAAGGGGGTTCGGGATGTAGACGCGTACGTTGTATCTGAGGTATCCAGCGACTAAAGTAGACGGTAGCGTGGTTGTCTGGAACGTGAGGACAAGAAGGCTGGTGTCACGCCTCTGTCCGTCACGGAAAGTTGTCAGACGTCGCACGTGCGAGACTCCTTCTGAGCGGAGACCTTCGAGAATGTCCTCCTCGGACATAAATATCATCTCCGGGGCGAAAACCGTACCCTGTGTGGTGTTCCGAGCATGGTGCAGCGAGACAGTGACCGCCTTCTCACAGAACTTGGTACACTGTAGCAGTTTTTTTGTTTGCGCGTTAGTCTCGGTCTTGACAACGAGTGTGCCGTTTGCCGGAGTTTCGATCTGGAGAGAGGATGAGCCGCAGATGCCTTTGAGTTGTTTGGTGGGCCAAAACATGTTGATTTTGCGGAACGAGATGTTGTCGTCCGTAGGCTTAATCACCAGAAACGAGCCAGAGGAATCCAGGTACTGGTCAGAAGTCGTGGTCAATGGTGAGCCAGGGTTCCGTGCGTGGTCAGTAGACAAGCGAGGGTCGGTACCGGGAGTGGAGGCATGGGACGAGCGAGGGTCAGTGCCGGGGGCGGAGGTCTTGAACGAGCGAGGGTCGGTGCCGGGGGCAGAGGTCATGGACGAGCGAGGGTCGGTGCCGGGGGCAGAGGTCTGGGACGAGCGAGGGTCAGTGACCGTGGATTCAGAGTCCATAGGGAGTCCATAGGGAGAGGTCAGGTTCGGGTCAGAGTCAGAGTCAGAGACATCTTGTTTCCGGCGCTTTTTCCCCACCATGGGAAAAAGCAAGCAACGGAGCAGGAAAACAATAAACCGAGTGAGAAAGAAACCTAAACAAAGAAAACTAACGACGATGGAACGACGACGACGACGACAACGACGATGGAAAACGAGCGAAAACGTGGAAATCGTACCAAGAATCGGCGAAGGTGCGTGAGCGTGTCTGGGGTGGGGGTCTGTGCTCGTCAGCCGCCCGGTCCGGCCTATATATGACCTTGATCCCGGGTTATCACTGGCCCGGGCGCGTCCAGCCCCCACCAGTAACAGTTGGCAGCACTCGGGCGTTTGGGCGTTACTAACCTACTACATCATAGGGTTCCCATGTTAAATCGATGATTTTCAGACGAGACTGGCTCATAACCTATGGTACATATTTTAAATCCGGCTTCTGGAACAGATACCTACGAGTCTTAGCTACAACGTTTTAATTTATGCTTTTTCGATATTCCAGGCGTAAATGGGCTTGGGGGTTAAAAAATGTCGGAACGACCGTTGATCGCTTCCAAATACTACTACAGTATTTAAATATAAACTACTTCGACTACTACTTCGTAGTATAATTTAATATGATCGCTTCCAAATACTACTACATGTACTGCAAATACACTACTTTGACTACTACTTCGTATATTTGCTGGCGTTTAATTCAATAAATAAAGATGTAATCTATGGAAATAGAAGTTATTGATAGCAAACAATACCTTTGATTTATAATAGACAAAACAATTACGATAAAAATTATATCTTGTCTAATTCATTTGGGCGTTACATTCCCTACTGTTCTACCCGTTGTTCTATTACCTTTTTCTCTTTTTTTCCGCCGCCGTCTGACATTGGCGGCGGCAGTGCGCCGGCGCGGCACCGTCGGTGTCGGCGGGACGAGAAGGGCGGGGAGGGGAGGAGACACCATACTGCCCGCACTGTCGGCGCAGTTGCTGGAAGTGGGAGCCGCATCGATGAGGGGGTGGGGCTGCGTAGCTGGAAAGGCCCCTGAGCTGTGACGCACCACTGTGGTCTGGGGAAATAGCGCGCCACAGAGCGAACATAAACCCAATGCTGCCATTTACCCGGATGGTTTTGTTGCATGTTTTCTGCTCATCCAATCCATGACCATTTGAGCCCTCTCAGAAACCTTGATGGATTTAGTATTAACTGCAATAAATATTCAGTTGAAATTGCTCAGCATTCAACTATGACATTTATCTCCTAAGGGAGTTTGTTTGTTTTCGAACTATTTTATATTTTATATTTTCTTTAAAAAAAGGAGTTTATTTCCACTCTATAGCTCAACGTTCCACATATTCATCTCTCACACGCACACACACCCATATCAATACCATTGCACAAACATATTCCTTTCTCTCTCTCTCTTACACACACACACACACACACACACACACACACACACACACACACACACACACACACACACACACACACACACACACACACACACACACACACACACACACACACACACACACACACACACACACACACACACACACACACACACACACACAACACACACACACACACACACACACACACACACACACACACACACACACACACACACACACACACACACACACACACACACACACACACACACACACACACACACACACACACACACACACACACACACACACACACACACACACACACACACACACACACACACACACACACACACACACACACACACACACACACACACACACACACACACACACACACACACACACACACACACACACACACACACACACACACACACACACACACACACACACACACACACACACACACACACACACACACACACACACACACACACACACACACACACACACACACACACACACACACACACACACACGCACGCACGCACGCACAGCACGACGCACGCACGCACGCACGCACGCACGCACGCACGCACGCACGCACGCACGCACGCACGCACGCACGCACGCACGCACGCTCGCACGCACGCACGCACGCACGCACGCACGCACGCACGCACGCACGCACGCACGCACGCACGGCACGCACGCACGCACGCACGCACGCACGCACGCACGCACGCACGCACGCACGCACGCACGCACGCACGCACGCACGCACGCACGCACGCACGCACGCACGCACGCACGCACGCACGCACGCACGCACGCACGCACGCACGCACGCACGCACGCACGCACGCACGCACGCACGCACGCACGCACGCACGCACGCACGCACGCACGCACGCACGCACGCACGCACGCACGCACGCACGCACGCACGCACGCACGCACGCACGCACGCACGCACGCACGCACGCACGCACGCACGCACGCACGCACGCACGCACGCACGCACGCACGCACGCACGCACGCACGCACGCACGCACGCACGCACGCACGCACGCACGCACGCACGCACGCACGCACGCACGCACGCACGCACGCACGCACGCACGCACGCACGCACGCACGCACGCACGCACGCACGCACGCACGCACGCACGCACGCACGCACGCACGCACGCACGCACGCACGCACGCACGCACGCACGCACGCACGCACGCACGCACGCACGCACGCACGCACGCACGCACGCACGCACGCACGCACGCACGCACGCACGCACGCACGCACGCACGCACGCACGCACGCACGCACGCACGCACGCACGCACGCACGCACGCACGCACGCACGCACGCACGCACGCACGCACGCACGCACGCACGCACGCACGCACGCACGCACGCACGCACGCACGCACGCACGCACGCACGCACGCACGCACGCACGCACGCACGCACGCACGCACGCACGCACGCACGCACGCACGCACGCACGCACGCACGCACGCACGCACGCACGCACGCACGCACGCACGCACGCACGCACGCAACGCACGCACGCACGCACGCACGCACGCACGCACGCACGCACGCACGCACGCACGCACGCACGCACGCACGCACGCACGCACGCACGCACGCACGCACGCACGCACGCACGCACGCACGCACGCACGCACGCACGCACGCACGCACGCACGCACGCACGCACGCACGCACGCACGCACGCACGCACGCACGCACGCACGCACGCACGCACCGCACGCACGCACGCACGCACGCACGCACGCACGCACGCACGCACGCACGCACGCACGCACGCACGCACGCACGCACGCACGCACGCACGCACGCACGCACGCACGCACGCACGCACGCACGCACGCACGCACGCACGCACGCACGCACGCACGCACGCACGCACGCACGCACGCACGCACGCACGCACGCACGCACGCACGCACGCACGCACGCACGCACGCACGCACGCACGCACGCACGCACGCACGCACGCACGCACGCACGCACGCACGCACGCACGCACGCACGCACGCACGCACGCACGCCACGCACGCACGCACGCACGCACGCACGCACGCACGCACGCACGCACGCACGCACGCACGCACGCACGCACGCACGCAC